>JAGDQP010012919.1:0-49097 GCA_022664845.1 Lepisma saccharinum | reverse complement strand
TCTGTGGTCCATCTTGGAAACACGACTCCGGCGACGATTTCCACCTCCATCCTCTTTCACAGAACTGGCCGATGCCCTGCACGAGGAATGGTGTAATATTCCACTTGCTACCATTCACGACCTCTATGCCTCCATCCCACGTCGCATCAAGGCTGTTCTGAAGGCGAAAGGTGGCCCGACACCATATTAATCTGGTAAGTTGCACTTTCGTTCAGGTGTTTCCATTATTCTGATAAGCATCTGTATGTTTCCCACTTCGCAAGTAAGTAAGTATGTACATAAATTGAAATAAGTCCATGAGTACACTGATAAGTAACTTAGTAAACATTTTAATCCATAGGCGATGGTTCAATAAGTGAATAACAAACATTTTCCCTCACTTTATTCGTACACAAGTGTATATCTTACTATGTTAAATCGCGGCCTAACGTGATTATACACTAACCTAGCCTAATCTAAAATACATGAGGCTAAGCTCGTCGCGAGCTACTATATCAAGTGGATTGGCTGCCTGTAATCGGATACGGAAGGCCACCGTGAATATGTATCTCTTTAGCAAATTGTAATATGTTGATGACAGAGTTTGTTGTTGTCTATTGTATAGAACATGAAAGTACAATGTATGGACTTCACAGGATGCACAATTTTAACGTGTTACCACATCTAATGCTCCTTTGCACTGCACATGTATATGTATTAAGATACTATGGAGTTCAGAGATTCTGCTTGATAATTACCGCCATGCAGTAAATTTAGGTCTCACTTCATGGTCTGGAAAAACATTGTGCTTAACCTGGAAAAATCAGGGAATTTTATTTTCGCAATTTCAAAGGTAGTGCGAGGTCAATTCGGAATTCAGACTCTCAGAATTCCTAACATCCCTACCTACTCCGTACGCTGTACGAAAATTCTGTGACAAAATTTCATTTCTTTTATGACCAATCACTTAAAATCATGACTCTCACGACCGGTAGAGATCGAAACACTAATTTTTCACGCCCTTTTCTTTAATATTTATTTAATAGGTTAAGGCCTTGACAAGAAAAGAAAAAAAGATGCAAAAAAGCGCATTATATAATAATAATAAGAAAGATAAATATAATTATTCTTTCAGATTCATGAAAACGAAAAAAATCTCGACGTCCGAGAAGTTGAAAAGTACAGCAATACTAAATGTGGCAATATTCAAAGCAGATTACAACGAACAATTAATTTATTCAGACTGCTACGTTTAAGTCACCTCAGCGTTCCCAAATTATTCATATTTTTCTTGGACTTATAAACTGGGCCGTTTTTAATGAATCTGAGAGTACAACGTCTCTGACATTTGAAGTTCAGAAATTCAAATTAACGCAACGCAACACTCAAGCGCAGCACTCTGCAATTCAGCTATCCTGGAAGTAAGATAGAGCTAGTCGCTTCTGGTACAGAGCCCTTCATATAATCTGCGTTAGTGTTCCATGGCAGCTCCAAACCTACCTGTGAAAGATAAACCTGCCTCCTCTCAATTCTCATCAATTTACTAACAATGCTATCTGTGATGGAGTTATGACGTTTGTATTAATTGACTGAATTATTATTAACGTTCTAAATGAGTTGGTAAGCTTCTAAAGACGTCAGACGTCCAAAGACGTACTAATTAATATAGTAAACGAACCACTACGTTCAACAGACCTCCACGGAACTTGAACCTGTAACCATGTGTACATCTGACGTTTCTATCATCTCTATACATTATTATTAAACAATACTACGAAAATAACCTCTAAAAGTTTGGTGATAAAATGTCGATAATATACAGCGTCTTTAATAAAGAATGTCCCAATTTTAAAAGCGTATATTTTTGCAACTACGAACCCGATATGAATGCCAAGTGAACGGCTGTGGCCCAGAGTTTCATATAACTACCGCTTACGGTGGTTAAAAAAATTACACTTTCCAAAATTGATACTTCCTTACTTACTCACTCAATTGCTTACGGGACTCGGAGAATCCATGAACCATCTGTTACTATTTCTTGACATAATTTAGCAGTGTAGATTTGTCAGCTCTACGAATTCGTCCTCTGTCCATCTCTGAGCCTTGCCGGACATTCATCTTCAGTCTCAGGATGGTAATGGTGAAACTTCTTCCCTTCACCATGATATTTTTGTTTGGGGTTATCTTCCCCCTAGCCTTTGTAGATCCCTCTACTAACTGCAATGCAGCAGTACTGGTTTTGGTCCGCCCCGGCATATTTCCAGTATCCACCACATCTGGTCAGCATTCCCCTATCTGCCACTGGGGAGGCGCCTGGTGGGAGACCAGCAACTTCAACTCCGTTTTTTTTTACATTTAGTGAGAAAACTAATTAGGCAAAATTTCATTAAAATAATAATAATATTTAGTATTGCCGCACTGCGGTACAAGATTTATTCATATAATAAAACAGGTAACGTTAAACAAATATTATGCAAAGTGAAAAAGAAATGAAAAAAAAAAAAATAATTTCCATTCTTTATTAAATACAAGATATAAGGTTTTATCATTTTTTTTTTTTTTTTTAGTTATCAATTTAATTAACTTGTTTTTATCAAGTTTTTACATTTAGTACTACCGGAAGTTCTCACGCGCGTGCGGTAGTGGTAAATATTATAACATTTTAGTAATATTTAAAATAAATTATGTATTGACAGTTTTGAACAAAATAAATAATGGGCGCCTGTAATACGACGACATTCATTTTCCTCATAGTTTGATGAACTATTCTACTACCGCTAGATGCCACTACTAGCGCCCAAACAGCAGCTACTCTTAGTTATGAAGAGGATGGCGTCTACTCAACACCTGCATATTTTCCTCTGAGTTGCGTGGTCGTTCTGGACTCTTCGTCTTAGATAAACACCCGGTTTCTTGAAATTGTCGATACCAACGGTGTCCAGTGGTGGATTAGTTTCGTAACCTTACCTAACGCACCGTAATTACGAACTCAGTCTTGCTAAATTCGAAAACACATAATGCCTTCTGTTGACTAGACGCCATCTTCTCAATAACTACGCGTAGTGGCTGTTTGGGTGCTAATAGTAGGGGCGGTAGTCATATCTCTGGGCCGCGGCCATTCACGTGGTACAAGTCACATTCATATCGAGTTCGTGGTTGCAAAGATATACGGTTTTAAAACAGGGACATTCTTTTTAAAACACACTGTACATACCAAGAAAGATTTTTTTTTTTTAAATATCTACACTCACTCACCTGTAGCTTATTTATTTTGTCTGTAGTATCCCCGCCTTCGAAACTTTTGAGGATATTGACTGCTGTTACAGCTACTTCTTCCATTGCATCAAGAATCAGTTCGGTCATCCGTCTCTGTCGATCATACAGGTCACGAGCTTTCATCACAAGAGCTTTGGTATTTCTGGCAACCTTAGTGTCAACCAAAAGTACTGGTAATACTGCAGCGTTAGGAATAGGCGTAACTTCTCCACTCTTGAAGCTAATTACAGATCCAAATGTGCAAATTGAATTATCAATGCCAGATGGAGTTAGGTGAATAATTTTCTCAGTCATAAATGCCCACTGAGAGACCAGTGATAAAATTTCCGGTTTCATATTCAAAGAATCACTGTCCTCACAGAACAATCTTCTTTGTTTGCTGTGAATAAAAGCAGCAGATAAACAAACAGAAAAAGAGGCGGAACTACCAAGACCTGCTCCAATGCTTAGTTCAGATTTAATTTTCATATGAAAACCACATACATCTGGTCCACAAATAGAAAAGTACAGAAAAAATAATGATACTAATGTCGTTTCATGTGACGCACTTATTCCAGGAGCAATTGTACTGACAAATGACTTCAATTTCGTTAATTGAGTCTCTGAAGGTGCTTGTGGGTTTTCCCAATGGCCGCAAAGCTCCGAAATTCCTCCTGCTCTGACTTGCTCCATACTCCAGGATTGTTTGAGACCAATATCAACAAAATCAATAACTAGTTCCTTCTCAGACTCTGTAAATGTGAGAACGGTTCTTAAATTTAAACTCGCTGCGACAGCCATTTTGCCATAAACTACGGAGTGCTCTCCGTATAGAATCACTTTCCCAGGTGCAGACACTTGAAATTTGGACAATGTTGTTCTGGACGACATGGTGAACAAAATTATTACTTATACTTTGAAAATGAAATGGAATTTTTATCAAACACACAAAGGATAAATGTCTAATACAAAAGTTCTTGTTGGTACACTAATCATGTCTTTTTTTTCCTCTCTTGTCAAGAAGAGATAAAATAAATTATGCTGTCTTTTGCTTTTCCCACTGTTCTGGAGTCAAAGTCTTTTGTGAGAATGCGTGGATCTTCTTCAATTCTTCTTCAAGCACTGAATTCACTAATCTGAAAGTGAAAAGAGGAAACAATCATTGTCATCGCTCTATTGTAAAATCGTCTTCAAATTACTGAATAATAAAACAGAGAAGGAGGGTGAGAAAGACCATACAAAGCACGGGAACTTGCATGAAACCACACAAGCGTGTAAATTCTGTATAAAATTTAATAATCAGATGTGTATTTCACCGGGTCTAGGTCAGAACTCCCACCGGTAAAAATGCCCACTTGTACAAACGGTCAGAACGCCCATCAAAATTGACACAACGCCCAAATGCAGAAAGGTTCATAAAGACATACTATAAACGGCAACAACGCTTACCAAAATAGTCAGAAATCCCACGGGTCAGAACGTCCACCAAAATGGCCAGAAAGTGGACTGGTCAGAACATCCACCGATCCTGTTCAAACGTAAAACTAGTAATGAATCCTGGGGGTGGCCAGGGGAGAAAATTCTACCCTCGGGAGATTTTAAGTATTTGCACCTTATTATATTTTGCAATCCACATCACATGAAAGAAAGTAAACATTCGATCACACATATAAAGAGTTTATTTCTAAAGCATGAATAATGCTTATGATAATCTGAACTTTGGGGATCGAAATCCAGAGCCCTGCAATTATAACAGCCCTTCCTTTCTCTTCCTAATAGGGACCAGAATTTTTTACCTGGGCTGACGTGTGAGTGAACTGTTCTGCGTGAATCGCTCTTTTAAGCTCTTTATACGTGGGAAGCAACCACACAGGATGGGAAATTTTTACTTCGTTTCATGTGATGTGGATGGAAATTGTAGAAGATGCAAATGCTTAAAATCTCCCGGCGGGGACTTGTCATCCTCAGGGTAAGAATTTTCCCCCGCACCCCTTCCAGAATTCATCACTGCTTTAACGTTTGGATAATCGGATCTGTGGGCTTTCTGACCGTTTTGGTGTGCGTTTTGACCAGTAGGCTTCTGACGTTTTGGTGGGTCTTCTCTTTTTGCACTGGACTTTCTTGTGATCGTTTTTGTGAGCGTTGTTGGCGTTCTGACCTAGAGTCGTTTCCACATAATTAGTACTTCAAGTGTTGTGTATGTCGAAGCCGTTACTGAGATCCAATTTTAAAATCTACGGCAGTCTTTTTCAATCCATTGAGCAACCAAAGAGCTCATTTATTTGATAAATTATCTGAGTTCGGAGGGCTCTTGTACGTTCACCACGTATCTTTCTGAAACGAAACTCCTCCCACGTTTCTGGGCTGATCATCACCAACTTCCGTGCAGTGGTAGTGACTGTGCTGGAGAACGTTCATAAGGTTTGAGCTGACAAAAATTGTATAGTTTCAGTGGAAACGGTACTTTAAGAAAAACGTTTCCACGCATTTCGTAAGAACGGTTGGATCTATTTCTTTCAAAATTGATATTCTGATAGCATGAACAATCATTCACGCCTCATAAGAGAACGGTTCGACCAAATTTGCTTCAAACTTGGAACGATTATATAGGATTCACCTCTTTTAAGACTTACACCACATTAAAATGTTAAGCTACAGTTTCCATGGTAACGACACTGACTTATTAAACATATATTACAGAAAATTACATACAAATGATTGATCCGATTATACCCAAAGTTTACACAGTGTTGTAGGGAAGTACCCTTAAAGGCCTTAACCGAATTAGAATATTAAAAACATTTACCATTTTTATGGTAATGAGATTCACTCAATGCAAACACATTCGAGCATTCGTAGGAACGATTAATCCATTCCAACAAAACTTGGCATAACGATGTAGGAAAATGTTCTGTGAAGGCTTTAATTACAATGTTGAAACAGAACTCAATTATTACACCCATATTCAAGTATGTCAACCGAATCCAACCAAACTTGACGAACTTATGCAGGGGGAATACCCGTAGCGCTTCAATCATAATGAAATGTTGAAACATGAACTATTTCCTTAGTAAGCACACTAATAAGTTTCTAAAACACTGCATTAAATGTCAATCACTTGTTTGGCTCAATTATGTACGCCTCACAGAAGACGAATGCATCCTAGTATATAAAAAAATACAATTACCTTTTGTAAATTTATGGAAGTTGTCACATCTGACACTTTGTAATGGGCGTTGGAAAAGGAATGGGGCAAATATCAGCCACACATTTTAAAATTATTTAGCGTATTTACATTATATTACTGTGGTGTAAAATTGAATAAAAGTATTTAAAGAAACATTAAAACACAAAAATGTCTTCGATTAATTCAAACTGAAAGCACTGGAAGAATAACTCAGAGGTATAGATCTCAAACTACGTCTTTGGCAGTGTTACCTTGCATGAGCCTTGTTTGATAATATGTTTTGTATGTAACTAGTTTTTCTCTCCTATCAGTGGTATCTCTAACAGTGATTCTCAACAGGTGTGCCGCAAGACTCTACTGTGATAAGAGATTTGCTAGATTAGCCGCGAAACTTCTGTGACTTTATGATTCAACTCAATATTTATTTTGAAGAAAGAAACAAGGTGCCCTACACGCCCACAAGACCGAGTCACTAGCTGTTCCTGTCAGGTCGTATGATGGATCCGCGAGAAATACGTTGAGAACCACTGTAAAATGTTAAGAATAGGCTGCAGATCTAATGACATCATTCACCCTATAACGACGTCATGTGCGATTGCTACTAGTGACTAATATACATACTCATTTGGTTTTACTTTTAAGAAGTGTTCGTGTTTATAATTTCAATTGGATTACGTAGAACTTTCCGTATTTTGACCTATCTCAACTTATATTCGGAACATCATTAACCAATTTCTTATTTCAAAGCTAGTATCCAATATCATGTTTAAGGAAAAGCAACGAACTCCAACAAAAGATGGCAGCACTACCTTCGTACATGTCTAATGTATTTTTACTGTTACACGAAATTTCCTTGCTGCTCCTACAAATTCAAGCCTAGAGTTCAAACTTTCAGGAGAGTTCATTGTTATAGATCTCGATATTCACAACAATGAAGCGGTTTCAACAATGAAGGAAAACGAAAATAAAAAAATCGGCATCGATCATGCTCTTGAATTGGTTCTGAACTTTCTTCCCTGAAAGTTTCAACTCTCTAGGCTTGAATTTATAGGAGCAGCAAGGAAATTTCGTGTAACGATAAGAATACATTAGACATATACGGAGATGGTGCTGCCATCTTTTGTTGGAGATCGTTGCCTTAGATTATTATTAATGTAGTTTTTACTAATAATTTCTAATATTTTATATTGTAATGTATATTTTGTATTTCATTATAATTATAAATATTTCAACTTGCGTTCATTCTTGCTTCATACGCTGTTTACAATTATCCCGCCCAACTGGGACAATAGTGAATATTAGCATACCGTAGAATAGAGTTAAGTTTGGCACCTAGAATAACTTCGGCATAGGATAGGGTGACCAGATTTTTGTAACAAAAAAGGGACATTTTATATATTTATAAAAAACGAGACAAAAGAGGACACTTAAATTATAAACTTAACAACAATGTTTTAACTACCAAGAAGCTAGGAAGACGTTTAATACTACGACTACTAAGTACTGGCTTGATACAAATGTACATATGAATATGAAGAATGTACATTTAGAGGCTGAGGCCACAACTATTACCCTCTAAATATTATTACTCGATAAAAAAAGAAACAAATGCAAATGAATGACTTCATCTCTGGTGATTTATTTAATCTGTGTACTGAAATCAATGCGGTTGTTAAACATATTTTGGAAGGATATTTAAATATTGGTTTTAAAGATACAATGAGTTCTGTGTTGAATATATGTTGACCGGAATAATTCTTCAAAGTAAACTAGATATACATAGATACTAGTAACCTGCTGGTATTGTGAAGAACAATTAATAATACTTTGATATATAAGTGCGTTGTTAAGGATAACAACTTGGATCCAGACAATATGTTCATATTTTGACATCTCACAGTCGTCAATATCTTATTGAGCATTCTATTAATGATAATTATGATTCATGTAGGAGAGACTTTAGATAATTCCCAGAGGAGTAAAGTGATTTAAACGAAATAATTTGAGTACAACTTCGACTTGAGACCATATAAATCAGTGATTATACAACTAGCATTTTAACGACCTACATTACCTGGGGCGTTGGGTTCAGAACAAGAAATATTGCTTTTTACCATGTATTTTTCTGATGAACGAATATCTTCCAAGAGTTTAGGATTATTTAACAACAGTCTATGAAAATATTTAAAACCGAGATCCTGAAAATGAGACTTCACAATAACAATTATTTGTCTCATTTCTGCTACAAAAGGATACTCAGTCCACAGAGAATGAAAAGGTTCTTTCAACAGCAGCATTTGTGCCTGGCAAAGCCAATGCAAAACGCACAACCACCTAAATGTTCTTAACACCCAATGTCTACATTTTTAAGTGCATTAAACATATGTTAATGTTTCTACCTGCTTCCTGGTGGTAACCAATAAAGTGTGGAAGACAGCATGATGATGTGAATGCGTTCTTCTTATCTCCTATCTATTGACAGGCAATTGTTGGAAGTTATTTGAGTCAAAACAACATTTAAGATATTATGTAAAGTGAACAAAATCGTGGATTTATTTCTAGTGCGAAAAAAAAAACAACGAAACATTTGGCGTCCCGTTAGCAATTTCCCGGGACAACAAGCATGTAACGAGAAAAAGGATAACCCCGTTAAAAACGAGGATAACCCTAGCATAGGATAACTTTGGCAGCAAAATACGTATCATTTACCTATTTAATATAATGTGTTCCACATTTTTATAACTAATGCCTTGCAAGCAACTGTGCATGCGGTTGTCACGGTGAGTATCAAAGTGTAACAGAAGTGAAATGATGTAATTTGCTGTCAAATTTACCCCAGGTGCCAAAGTTACCCAATTCTACGGTACTTTGGAAACGTTCGCTGGCCCAGAACACTTTTGTAGTTTGTGTAATATCACTACAGACAGTAGAATTTCGTGACTCGCGAATTCGCGAAAATTTTAAACTCAAGAAATCGCATGGAGTAGGTAGATGGCTGTTCAGACTTTGTAAAAAATGTAATTTTTAACTCACGAAATACTCGCGAAATTTGGACATTTTGCTACCACCCAGGAATTCTGAGCACTACTCATGAAATTATATCATTTTTATCGATTAATTCACGAAAATAATACCTAAACAATCAAAAATATATAATTCGTTTTCAGAAATTTATCATCCGATTGCCATAGCATAGAGAATGTTGGAATGTAGTACATTTTATCCTCCATAGATGCCAGCAATTTTGCGAACATAGTTTGCCATCTAGCGGCAAAATACGAACTACATTACCACAAGACCATTCATTGTGTACGTTTGACGGTATTCGCGTGTGAAAAGCTTTCTGAAAATAAGTCGAACGCATGAGAAATCACAACACCTTAAATCTCGCTATTGGAAAGAGCAAAACAAAGTTTCAAATGCAGCTTGTGAGAGATTATTTCAAAGTTTTCCTGTGTGCTGCTCAACAAAAGAACAAATCTGACCATGACAAATTTGGAACTGTGTTCATCATATGCCTATGAAAATTGAGCTGAATGATTAAGAAAGAAATTCCTTTATAGTTATAAATTTGTTTATTAAAATTTTGATACCTGTTTTTTGCAAATGTGTAAGAAGTATGTAAAAGAAATGCACTTTTTCAGGTTTTTAGCAGCATGCATTAGTACAAGGTTTATGTCTAAAATTATAACTCATTTAATTCAACTATTTATTTTTAGCTATCCAAGAAATGTACCCTTGTACTCACAAAATTTTACCTTCTATTCACGATTTTTAACACGTTTTTATTAACTCGCTTTCTTGTCTGTCTGTTCGGTACAAATTTTGCAATCGATTTTAAACTCACTTCCCATTGTCCGATTTCTTTGTTTTGTGAAGTTTGGGTTGCCTATCTCGCAGGGAGTTTAATATTCATCTATTATACATAAAAAAAATAATTAAAAAAGGATTTTTAAAAAACACGCTGTAAGATGGACTAAAAAGTAAAATATAATAAATTTATGAATCGGAAAATAAAAGCGTGGGTGCTCATGCTTACCTTATCATAAAATCATAATATCTAAGAGCACCCACGCTTTTATTTTCCGATTCATAAGATTAATTCAATTTATTATTTTTTACTTTTTAGTCCATCTTAAAAAAAGCGTTCTTTTTAAATTATTTTTTTATGCCTAATAGATGAATATTAAATTTAACAATTTACTCACGAAATTTGAACACCTTTACTCACTAAATTCTACTGTCTCTAAATATCACACATGTGTTATATTCTACTGTTATAACCACGAAGCTACAAACTTGTATTTTTTTTTCATATCATACTATTGTAATGTCACCTATGTACTAAAATTATTACTGTCAGGATCATTTTATTATTATTATTTATTAGTATTCGCTCTTGCCCTGATTTTCCTAACGGTAAATTAAACACTTATGAACTATCCATCACCTGTGACGCTGAAGTAAAGGCTTGCCTTCAAATTTAGGTGAAACTATCAATGCATTAAACTTCGCTCCACAGCCATCGGATATGTCTTCCACTTCCTAGAAAACAAACCAAAATATATGTATCTGATATCAATATTGCAAGATGAAATGAAAGAGAAAAAAAATCATTTTCATTATGATACGCAAGAGCACATATATGCTATAGAACAACAAGCCACACAGCATTAACATATCTATTAAAGACACATTTTTAAAACAGGTATCGAAAACATTTTCTGAATCACATGCTGTTTCTCAAGTACAATCTTTAAAACATTTGAAGACTATTTCTAAAGAATATTTTTAAAACAGTTTTTTATGTTTTAGAAAAATAATTTTAGTACATTTTGGAAATAATCTTGGAATATTTATGCTGTATGAATATGCGCAAGTAAATCGCACTTTCGTAACATTTAAAAATATTTTAAAAATCAACCTTATGTCTATTACGAGAATACTTTTAAAACATTTTCCAAAATATTTACTAAGTCACATACGCTGAATTTTCCAAACTACACTCTTAAAATATTTGGAAATGATCTTAGAATGTTTTTTTGTTTTAAGAATATGAATGAAAATATGTATGGCCTTTATGGTTCTGAAATTATTTCGGAAATATTTTTAATGGACATAGGAAATATTTTTCTTGCTGTGTAGAAAGTTTCAGGTCTTATTTCTCCCTTCGAAATGCAGTCTTTTATTTCGGGGAGGGGGTCGCCTTTCTCTCTCAAAGACACATACATTTACATACACACACGGCATGCTCCGCTCTCTATCGGCGGCAACGTAAACTAATAACAAATTAGGTGAGTTTCTGCTCCAGGAAAAAGTTACAACTTACGCTTATCGTAAACCATTATATTTTATAAACGATTGAAAATATGTCAATTCGAGTGAAATACGATAATTCAAATATAATAGTCCGATTGCTAGAAACATTATTAGTCAACTGTTAGGTACGTGCGCGATAGTATTTGGTACTGTAAATTTATTTATTTAGAATTACAGATTCAGCAGGCGTAGAATACCCAATTACAGTGTGTAATGTAATTAAAATTACTTCATCAAATCTTAAAATTAATAAAATGGATTTTAAGCATAACACTGACAGACATGTTATTCAAAATTATTTTTAAATAACTGTGAAGATGTTATTTAAAAAACACATCTTTACAGTTACGACTATACGGTTTACACAGAATAGCTCTTATACACCTGCTTTCACACATGTTAAATAAATCAAAATGCATGTTCATGTTTCCTTTGCAAATGATTAACCACGTTACGTTAATGACTTTCACTACATTTACCCGACAATAACAGAGAAGGAATAGCAGCAGCAGCCACACTTTTAAACGTTATTCCAACATTTGGCTGGTGTACCACACAGAAACTCTTCCATCTGGAAGAATTTCGAAAGTAAGTTTCATAAAAATGTATAGGCTTGCTAAGCTTGACGTCATTCAAGCATCTACGAGCCTCTTTGCCCTTAGTAACTTCGGGATTTGTTCAACCTTACTTTCACGTTCTTGTTAGTTTTTGCATACGTCATTTTAAAACTTATCCAAGTATCTCATACACGAGATACTAATTACCTTCATCGACAACGTATATGGAATTTTCGTAAGTTTATGACTCAAATAAAGCTTTTCTGATACACCATCACACTACTAAGCAATCATTTTGAAATAATTCTTCTTTAATGGCCAACTAAGTTCACTGATCTCAATCTGTGCTACGTATTCTATTCGCCTTTATTGATTTCTCTATTTTTTGTCTTTAGTTTGTACTTTATAACGTAATCGTCTTATTTTTCCTGAGATAGTTTTTAATGAATACACATTACGATGCGACGATCTGCAATGCTTTATGGCGGTACACTGAAAAAAATAATAACAGGAAATCTAATCAAAGTGACTACAAATTGTTTGGTTAAGGAACTGATCGTATTTTGCAGGAGTTGTGCACTTAACAAAAAGCACATACGTTAAGACTACTACCTAGCCCTGGCCAATTCAGATTGTAGAAAAGACATTTGAGTTTCTTCGTTGATGAATATCATTTTCGTAGATTAATTTCAATTTCTACTGGCTATGTTTGAAACTGCTCTAATTTTGGAACTTTTGGAATTGAATTTATGGCCTTAATCCATCTATGGCTCAGGCTGGGATAGGGTAGGAGAACGGATGCGGCAAGGATGGGTCCAGGCCTTAAAGGTACCATCCCAGCACTTCTCTGCTGTGATTAACGAAGAACTCAGTCAGGGCAGTCGGTCGCTGCGCTCGAACCCAGGATCTCCAGAATGCGAAGTCAACGTTGTACCAGCTGGGCTATGGTTGCTCGGTCAAATTGTTCTCATGTAAACCTTTATATATAGAAAACTATGCAATAATTCAGAAAGTACTGTTTGTAACGCCATTTGAATTACTGAATCATTTTTTCTCCACAAAGATTCTAACGTAACATCTGGATGGATAATAAAATCCGTATGACGGATATGCGGATAGCGAATATCATGATTTTATCCGCCATTCGATTTTTATCCGTTATGTTAAAGCCGGATAAATACTTAACAACTATCCGGATATTTTTTATGCAAATTTGGCCATTCTCAGAACATATCGAACTCCATCACAGATACTATGTGAACGTTACATCACTATCCTATAAATAATACCAAATAAACTCAAATGGCAACCTTCTACAACTAAAATTATACAGAGGGCCAATCTCTGCCTTTTATAAGACATCAGTTATTCTTTTATGTGCATAGTTGGCCTTGACCATCTATTAAAAAGCTAACTAACTAACGTACGTGGATTTCTGCTTTTGTCAAACAAATTTACAAAATAGGCATAAGCATTACAAGGCATAATGAGAAAGTTGATAAGGATATTTACCCTAAGTCTGTATATCTCATAATAATACTCCGATGTACATGGTGATTCAAAAAAACAAGAAATTTTGAAAATTAAATAATTCCATGAAAAAAAAAATTATTTATCGCATTTAATAGTAAAAATAATGCCATTTGAGAATACATACAGCATAATTTATTTTTTGAAGATGACCTCTTGCAGGTGAGATCCTCCTCTACGCAAACATTTGTTAACAAACAAAATTTTAGATATTGGGCACAAGAGTTACAATAGCGTTCATTGCACAGCAACAAAGTTACTGTGTGGTGTGCTATGTCATCATATGGTGTGATGGGGCCTTTTTTTAAAAAAAAAAAAAAAAGACGAGAATGGCCATGCGATTACAGTCACATCGAATCGTTACGTCGCCGTGCTTGAAACCTTTGTTGTGCAACAACTACAGAGATTTCCACACATTATTGACACAGCCTGGTTTCAACAAGATGGATCAACGTCCCACGCAGCACGAATATCGATGGCTGCTGCACACCAATTGCTTGGGGAACGTGGAATTTGAAAAATGGTGACATTCAATGGTCTCCCAGATCCCCTGAATTGTCAGCTTGTGATTTCTTTTTGTGGGGTCATCTTAAAAGCAAAGTGTTCCTTAGTCGACCTGCTACAATGGAAGACTTGAAAGCCAACATTCGAGCAACAATTACCGAAATTCCAGTTGAGATGTTACGTCAAGCTATGAACAATGTAACGAAGAGACTGCAGGAATGTTTGCGTAAAGGAGGAGCTCACCTGCAAGATGTCATCTTCAAAAAATAAATTATACTGTTTGTATTCTCAAATGCCATTATTTTTACTATTAAATGCGATAAATAATTTATTAAAAAAAAACATGAAAGTATTTAATTTTCAAAATTTCCTGTTTTTTTTAATCACCCTGTGCCCTGTACATTTCTTTTAAAAAGTATAGTTATCTTTACTCTTTTCTTAAAAAATAAACTACACTGATGTTTATTTTGCTTCCCAATTCACATAGTTCCCTTTATTTTGCTATTTTGGTCAATAATTCAAAAGGGATAAGTAGAAACACTTTTGAATGATAAATAATGCCTTGGCAAAGAAATTAAGTGAATATGGAATGTTTGCAAATAGGGTGTTTCTTAGGCCAAGACCACCGTAACAATAATGAGGCCCAGAACATTACAAATTGCAAGAGTAGAAGAGGGAATGGGAGTAAATGGTATGAGTAAGGTCACAACAAAGCGTTGGTGTAAATACTATGCCGACATTCGCCCGGTAAATCACACATAATTTGTATAACAAAATAACACAAAAGTCAGCTGTATATGATTCCTTATTTTGCTGCGACTGTTACAGTACCGCACATAGATATGTTATTATGATCATCAGTGTTCAGCCGAAAGCGGCACGATCTTCCAGGCACATTAAGCCCTCGTCATTGAGCCGAACGTGGCGGGTTCTTTTTTGTCTACGCGTACGATTTATCGTCCTGAAACTAACAGTAAGTCTTTCCCCCTTCCTATATTCCCCTCAACCATAATTTCTACTACATCCCTCACTATGCAATCCCTGATGAAACAAAACAATGTCCCAACCAGTTCCTTTTTGCCGTCTTAATTGTTGTTCATTTCTCGCCTACTCTCTTCAGCATTTCTTCAAACGTATCTTATTCTTCATAGCCACATGTTGAAGGTTCCCAATGTGCATTCGTCACTCTTTCCTAGTTTTGGCTCCATACAACAATGTACACATGACATTTAATCAATCTCTTCCTCAACTCTTCTTTTTTTTTTCATGAGGAAAAATTATTCTTGTAGTGAATTCCTTTTTCAGCATTACTATTCTCGCTTTCTTTCTTTTCTACATCTTTCTCATTAAGCAAGGATATAATTTAAATAATAAAAGTAGTTACTATGCCCATTAAGGCCCTTTAAAAACATTTTCTGAATCACATTAGTTATATTTTTGAAAACAATTTTAAGAATATTTCAAATGCTTGAAGGGTATATTTTGGTAATACAGCGCAAATGATTCGAAAATATTTTTGGAATTCTTTAAACAGTATTACCTAACGGACATAGGACTGTTTTCTTTTGGTAACATTTTAAAATCGTTTTGACAGCAACTGGCTACCGTGTGAATTAAGTAGGAGTATTAAAAAGAAATACTGAAAGAATATCGGTCTGAGCCAGAGATGCCTAAAGACCATATATTCAAAAACTTCAACTCTTAAAACATTTTAAGATTATTTCCTTAAATGCTTTTAAAACCATTCCTTATAACTAACTTACCCTGCGGTTTACGAAACTCGCTGCTTCATCGCCACAGTAACAAGCATTCACTATTAATTCTTTCCTAGATAAGCTCAAGCCAGTTTTAATCATGAACATCTAAAAGATATCTTCCAATATTGCTATCCCAACAACATCTTGGTCTTCCCAACAATATTTCCCTCCGGCTTACCAACTACGATGGAATATAATCTTCGCCCCCCCCCCCCCCCTTCCCCATCAGAGCTACATAGGCCCATCTTAGCTTTCGTGATTTCATTATTCTTATAATGTCGGGCAAATCACACAGGATGTGGAGTTCTTCATTACGGAGTTTCCTCCATTCTTCATGCACCTCGTCCCGTTTACGACCGTATTTCTTTCTCAAAACCTTATTTTCATACACACGTAATTTATGTTCATTTGCCGGGTTCGTACTCCAACTTTCGCAACCATAAAATACTACAGAGAGAATCATCGTTCTGTATATTTTCAATTTCAACTTTCTTGATATTACTCGCGAGGCTAAGAGTTTCTGCCTCTGGACAGAATAGAAACATGTGTTGCCCGATATTAAGCGACTTTTTATTTCTTCAGTGACCTCGTTCTTGCTTCTTACATATGCTCCCAAAGTATTTAAATTTGTTTACATTCTCTATGTTCTCATTCTTAATTGCTATGTATCCATTTCCCTCATCCTCTGTGTTTCGACTGGTTACCATGTATTTTGTGTTCTCTGCGTCCACCTGTAGATCTATCTCGTCGCAAGCTTCTACTAAGACATCGGTGTTACTTGTTTGTGTATCTATATCATCCCCTATTAAATGTACATAATCCGCGTATGCAAACAGTTGACTTATGCCATTCAACGCTAGTCCCTTTTTGTCCTCTTTTTATTTTCAGAATCGCATATTCTAACGTAAAGTTTAAACGATCTCGAAACTATCTGACATATTATTGCCTGCGCGTACATTCATGAACATAGGAACTACTTTTAACATTATTAAAATAAAATCTGCTGTCTGCGCAGTTATGGGTGAAAGAAAAAAGTGCGTATAACATTAGCCACACGAGGAAGAAAGTCAAGGTGATAACTGGGAACTTACCAATAACATTTGTTTCTCACGTCCATGACCTTAACTTGCTTTTCCCATACGATATTTCTTCAGGCTACATTGTTACAATAAAAGAATATCATAAATTTACACATGTACTGATAATGAGAGTCTTTAAGGAAAGCATTTTCTGTCTTAATGTTCAACTTCTACTCATGAACACGTCTTCCGGGAAAAGTGGCAAAGAAGGTAGCAATCACCCACACAGTACAATATTTTAAGAAAATACTATTGAAAATAATTCCTATGTCCATTAAAAATGCATTTTTAAAACATTTTCGAAAAAAAAATCAACCATATAGGCCTAAGCAAAATTTTAATAAAATACTTTTAAAACATTTGGAAATATTCTTCGAGTGTTCCCGATGTATGAATATACTTAGAAATACAGTCTACATGAGTTAGAAAATATTTTCGGAAAAGGCATCCTTAAGAATTATTTTTTAACATTATTTCGAAAATATTTTATTTTTGTATGGTTTGTATCTTCTCGTTATTAGAATGGTCAATAGAATTGGACAAGAAAAATAATATATTTAACATTAACAAGTGATGATGTTGAAGGGTGTTCTGTCCGGAGGCAAATCTGTAGCCTGAAGGTCAATGAGCAAGGTATACCGATTGTGAACGTGTAAGTGTTAACACCAAACAACCGGAGACACCACTAATAAGTTTTTAGTAGAAACTTAGGGTGCACCACCTCTATAAATTCTGGGGACTCTTAATCGCCCTATTGCGACCCAACCTCCACCGTTTAAAATATACGAGCAAGCTTTTAGTAATGCGCTGTAAGTTAAACAGTTGTCACCCGATGACAATATACTGAAATGTGTATAGTAAAAAACAACAGAAAAAAAAAACCGGATAAGTGAAGGTCGCTGTTTTGAATCGGAAGTCAGTTCTCTACAAATAACCCGTTCCCTCGAACAGTCACGTACCTAGAAGTTGGTTTCGGGGGCTTCTACTAATATGTGATCGGTATATAAATAAATAAAAGGAATTACACTAATTACAGAAGGTCGATCTGTGTCCAATTTTGAATCGTCTCCCTGCTCACAGAATGGACCGAACCGAGTGGTTAAAAGCGGAGAAAAACAGAGGAAGGTAGTAGTGAGTCATTATCGCAAGTGTATGTCGTGTGCATGATGGCTCCAAAGTCCAACCTGTTTCGGGAGGGCTACATAGTTGCTTTGCTCGACAAACATTCGGTGTCTAAAATTCATAAACAGTGCAAAGTGCATGGATGCGCATTGGGTTCGACGACTATAAAGAACATAATTAATCGGCATAAAAACCAAGAGTTAACAGCGATTCAATCACCCACAAAGGCGACGTTTAGCAAACGTGCACTGCAGTGACGCCGCCTGTGTCTCATAGGTTGCGTCGAATGGCCCTCCAGGAAAATCCCCCTCCGCAACGTGTGATGGACACACGACTACACATGGCAAAGTCAACTGGGAAGTGCAAACTGCGTGAGTTGAACCTACGGAAGGTCTTTAAAAGTCGTGGATATTACCTAAGTGCGGCCCATCGGTGTGAGAGAAAGACCAAGAGCAGGCGCCTCTACGAATGCCATTTACTCGGGGAAAAGTGGAAATATGTGGCCACATTAGATGAGGCATGGGTGTATTTATCAGACTGTGGCAAATTTGGAGCCATCACTTACACTTCACGCGATACAAAATCCCGTTCCGAGCTCATCCGTCATTGCAAAGCAACTTTCTCGAAGAGATTCGTGTTTGTTGTGGGATACTGCTATCAAGGCAAATTAACTATTCGTAAGGTAAGTCCCTAAAAATTATAGAATCAACTTTGCGTTCTTTCAGCATATCCTGACATCATATATACAGACGACCCGCCTCGTTTGTATGGAAATGCCATCAATCAAATCTCTGTGTATATGGATAAAGCTTCATCCCATACGTCTTATTCTACCCGTAACTTTCTGCAACAGATGGCGTAAGACACCGGTATTCAGGCTATTTAATTTCACAAGTCACCAGATGCCAGTCTTATGGATTTCTGCGGATTTGGCCCAGTGTTCGATTTTTTATAAATTACGAAGGGGGGATCCTATAACTAGTGGTTGCTGGTAAGTTTGAACCTACTACCTGTTTGGGTAGAAATACAAGGATTTTATCCCTGGTTGGGATGATTTTCGGGATCAACAACCGGGGATGAAATCCTCTGGCACCAGGGAAAATCCCTGTCATCGCCCCTGGTAAATCGAACACTGGTTTGGTCTACTGAAAAGGGCACTTTTATCTCGTCGTGTCACCACTCTCCGGGGCCTGTGGAAAGCCTGTAAGGAGTTGCAGAGGACTGAAATTCCTGTCCTTTGCCGTAGTCGTCTACAATGGAAGTTACGGTGCAGGGCAACGGTATTGCCAAGACACATGGTAATCACATTGAGGCCAACAGATGGTGGTCCCGTGGATTTTTGTAGGGTAGGTGCTACTTCAAAATAGCACACATGTACGCGGATCGACCTTCCGTATATCTTTGAACTTTACATATCTACAACGGTTGTGAAATAAGGTTTCGCACCACAATTGGAAAACGGTATATCGTATTAAAATGATTTTTCCAAGACCAAATATGGTTTGCCCTTCTACAACACATTAGCATTTTATGGCCTTAGTCGTATGGTGCCGTCATAATGAGGCACCAAACATGGCGAATTTTGGGTTTAGTAAAATTTCAACTTTTAAGGATTTTACCAAAAATTTGCTATTCTTTTGTTTCAATTCGGGGTGTTGAAAGGCCACACATATTACATGAGCGCTCACTCCCCTAGATGGGGCCAGTTAAGGATAATTGAAGTGAAAAGGGAAATTTCAGAGGTGTCCCTTTTCTTGCAAATTTCTTGTAAGTGTAAAAGAAGGAAGAAAATCGTCAATATTTAATTAAGGTATGTTCGAAGATGATTCCTAATTTATTATAAAGCACACCCAAACATTTCAGCGGAGCCGCAGGAATTGTAACTGAAAAGGAGATGTTCCATCAAAAAGTTGCTGTATTAGTCGCTGCTTAGTCTACATCAGGATGTGAAATATTTAAAACATAAAAACAGAGGCAGAGGGCGTTTCTTCGTAGTCTTAATTATGAGCATCAATATTTATTTGATGTAAATAAGTGGTTTTCAACCGCCGGTACGTGTAGCTATTGTACAGGTCATCGGGACATTAAAACTTTTAATTATTTATCACTTTTTGTAGATTTCCACACTTCAAAATTGAGATTCAAGTCTATATTTCCTTTCCAAAAAACTACTGGCTTGGCGCGAATGAAATGTCCGCCCCAGGTGCGTCATATCCAACGGCCAAAAAATAAAACAACACTACATGGTTAATCAAAGTAATCGCCGTCTGCATCCACACACTGTTGCCTTAACTCAGCCAACGACTGGATTCCGTGGCGGAAGAAGTATGGAGTCTGCGATGCGAAAAATCTTCAACTACATGTTGCACCGTCAAATTTTAATTTAATTTTTAAGGCCTTTACGCAACTTTGGGTCAGGCCGAATGGATGATGATAAAACGAATTGGTGGAATGAAGTGGGAATAAACCAGTAAACCCACGCAAACGGTTTTTGTCCACAACGAAGGCCACATGGCATGAGCAGGGATCGAACCGACGACCCCTAGAGCACCAGAGTTGAGCGCTATACCATTTAGCCACCGCGGCCCAATTTTCACTACCCGATCATCAGGGAAGGTCTTCCCTGCCAAGAAGTGATCGCGATGCCGGAAGAGGTGAGTAGGTAATGACTTGATAGCGGAGAGCCTGCACCGTTTGTTGCGCGACGTATGGGAGGGCATTGTCATGAAACATGACAACCATGTCAGGAAACCATGTCTGTTGACCAATGCTGGATGCTTACGGACAAATTTGCGGTGCATTCATGAAGTTCAGCACTGTCACGATCTGCGATTATTGTCTCATCTCACCTGAAATGACATGATGGATCACTCCCACTATATACCACCATACCAGCAACAACACCTTCCGTAGGTGGAGAGGTGGTTTAGGGCACCGCCCTGGACGTTGAGCGCGATCCAATCATCGTCCTGATCGTTTACGATTGTCATAGCAGATCCATTTTCATCTGAAGTGACAATCCGATGCAGGAAACCTTCCCGCTATTTTCTTACACTCAGAGAAGTGCACAGACGGCAATTCTTGTTGGCCAACTTTTTCACCTTACAGATCACACGGAGCCGCCGACTGACAGTGGTATGGTGTATGCCTAACTCGTCTGCAATTGCACGAACAATTTTCCGAAGGTCCGCTTCCACGAGGTCCCTGAGCAGCTCATGCGAACATGATGTCGGTCGGTGCCCACACGGTTCATTTTTCAATGTTGAGTAACCGGAACGAAATTCGTCAAATCAACGGCGAATGGTGCGGACATTCGCCATTCCTGTCCCAAATACAGCGTTAATTTTTTGTTGGGGGAGGGGCTCGCAGGGCAAATGCCCCAGTTCTAATTAATAAAGAAAAATCACCGCAACTGTGTATTCTCCATTTTGCACTTTCATACGACCCTGTTTAACGACACACTGCCTCCTCTGGATACCCCAGCCTGTTTGCTGGACGTATACAGACTTTGTGACGTTATACGTAGGGTTACCATATTCTAAAACATAAAAATGCTGATACAGTTCCCTCACCAACGCATTCAAGAACCGTATGGAAACTAAGCTATATAAATAACGAGTAAGCTATTTGCGTACTTTAATCGTCATTGGCTGAATGGTGTATGACGCCATCTGGAAGATACTGTCGATGCTAAGCAGCTTAGCACAAGCGCATCATAACGAGTCGGTGGCCTCAAGAAAGATCATGCCATGCTTCTTCCTCTTGTGTGTGTGTGTGTATTTATGAATGAATGAATTAATCCTGATCTCTGGTGTTTGCATCAGATATAATGAAAAATATACGACTTTGTTCTGTTCATGTATCGGTTTCCATGCTTTGTAATCCGTCAGAACGTAATTGTGCTTAGATACGAAAAATGTATGTGGACACCTGTTCTCAATATCAAAAAGCGGGCATGTCTATATAAATGCTGACGTATGGTAACCCTAGTTATACGCGTGACTTCAGTCGATCCCTGTATTGTGTTGCTGAGGTGCGTTTCCAAGCAGGCGTCAAAGCAATCATTTCATTCGCACCAACCCAATAGAATCTAAAGATGTGCTGGCATTTTTCTAACGTGAAATAAACCTCTAATCTACTGGCATCTTCCCAGTCCATGAAAGGTTTTCCTTATAGTTTGCCGGTCCGTGAGTAGTATAAGGTTTGAAAAATCACTGATATAGATGACGTATTATTCCCGGACGCAGGTCTATGACCCAAAGACCCCTCGGCAAGGTGAACCAATGATGGTTTGCCATTATCTTCTATCATATGATCATGATGACCTACAGTTTAAGGGGTTCCAAAGAATGTGTACCCAGCACGCATCGAACCCGGTTGTCCTTGATTACAAAGCAGCAAACGTTTACCAACCACTCAAACAGCGAGGAGACACTTGTTTGATATACCAAATTTTCTAGTGGAGAAGGTCGCTGACTTAGAATTCGCAGTAGAAATAAGGCATAAATTTGAATCAAACTCACGCCGACAAAATAGCAGGACCACCTAGACCACCAAAGGACGATACCGTAGTTATCCCCTTCTAAAAGACGGAGTGGTTCAGATCATAGATGTCCGTTCATCCTATTAACGCGATTGAAACACAACAATTATCAAGATGCAAGTGTGTGTTTTTTTTTAAAGAAAAAATCAGAAAGATGACATCACATGCAGTGCCAGATCATTTACATTAAAGAAATAATTAACGTACCTTCCAGACACCTGTTTACATGTTCCCCTTGCAGATACCTTACTGTACAAATAAATATACACAGTATACAGTAAAATGATAAGTCACTTTCTCGCATTCGCAATAGCACAAACACTATGCTGCTGCACAGAGAGTACATACACAGTCGAAGTCTGGAGTGGTACAGAATACCTAACGAAGTAACGGTGCTTTGTGGCCTGAGGTGAAATATATAAAAAAAAAAATAAGGATGTCACGTGGCTCGATTTTATCTTCCGCCCTTGAAGGCAAAGAGAGTACTTATGTCGGTGTGCTTCCACGGATCTGAAGAGCCGATGAAACTACGTTGAACAGGATGTTTTGGTTTCATAGCTTCGTTGAGTCCAGGCCCGAATTTATCTATTAAACTAACTTACTGAAATGTTGCGTAGATATATTTCGAACATAGAGAGCAAAAGTTAAAAATCATGTATTTGTCTTCAAATGAAATAATTATCAAAGAATGCAACTTTTTTTTAAAATAGCATTTACTAATTTGAATTTGTCTTTTAGACATCTACAGATCACGCCGGGAAAGGGCACGGGAAGGAGTCGACCAGGGCCTAAGCTGAAGGCACCATCGCGGCATTTACCTGGTGTGACTGGATAGTCGGACGCTGGTGTCCAATCCAGAACCTTCCGAATGCTTTTAGTTTCACGTTGTTCTTTGTATTATTTCAGGTACTATCCCAGCATTTGCATATGTACTATAGATAAAAAAAAAATATCTTATGATCAGAACTCGAACCGCAGACCTTTCACACCGCAAGCGAACGCTCTTGTATTACTCCGCGAGTGCTCTGCGAAAGAGCGCTCAGAGTAATGCTTCTACTACTCTTCGTATGTCAGACTCACTCATCAATTACCATTCATGCCCCTTCCTATTGGACACGATTTAAAAAAAAACAACAGAGGTTTCGTTAGATAGTCTATAGTCGGATATACAAAGTGTGGTTATCATCTGAAAATTTGACGTCTCGGTGTTTGCGTACCGATAAAGACTGATTCTAGCACAAAGCGTTTCGAAGATGTCTCTCTCAGGTTTTACACTTTAGCTCCCAGTAGCGGGCCTCAATACGCTGTACATAACTTTTAAAGCCCTTTAAAAGGAACGGGGGCTCACTAAAAGTAAGAGTACCTCCCTGATTAGATTTACTATTTCCATTCGTTTAAGAGGCAATGGTAGTCACAACTTAATTTTTTTAAAGCTATTAAACACTTCCTAGTCCTTACCCACGGAATCGCCGTGGCTCAGGCGTTAGAACGGTCCGGGTTCAAATCCTGGTCATGACACTGGACTTTTCTCGCAGTGTTCCATGCCTGGCGCTCTGAGGTGTATTCAGTCTCATATTAAATTGAGTACTTTAGTATCCTGCGTAGACCTGGGGCACTTGGGAAGTAAAGGCGAGGCGAGCCTGGAACTGACACCACCACCTCAGTTCGTGTCGTAGCTCGTGGAACGCTACCTCCACATCCCCCATGCGCCGTTCACGATGCGGGAGCATCGCAGAAGGGATAGCTTTACCTTTACCTAATTCATACCCATCTTTATGCATTAATGTAGGTTTTATACTTCGAGAACCGAAAACTCGCCCAGGCGTGTTCAATTTTCTGTAAAATTCAAAATCGTTCAACTAGATGTGGCAGGTTCCGTCTGTTAGCTTTTACTTTATATTATCACGAAGAACTGAGATTGCATGGGTTGCGGTGGCTAGGGTTGTTCGTCTGACTCCGACTGTCCGCGGTCCGAACATTGTAGTGTCCTAGTCCGATAAAATGTCCGGAGTCAGAGTTCGATTTTGGAAGAAAACAGCTTGAAAAGGAACCTCCAATTTTGTTTCTTTCTCCATTAATGGGCTTCTGTCTGTACTTTTATGTACAGTCGTTGCTAAAAACTGAAGAAAGTCTGTTTCCTCTTCTTCTCCGCCCCTCCATCATCCACTCTTTTGTTGTGTAGTTGTAACCGCCTGTTCGCTTCTGGGAAATGTCAAAGGAAACTTGTAATTTGCGAAACAGCATAACATGACAAAAAAAAGGGGGGGAGTTAGGTACATATTTACACATCCTCCCTCCCCCCGTGTTTCTCAAGCACCACAGTTATTGCTATCTTTCCTAAAAGTTTATGGGTGTTTTGTTGGTTTTTTTTTAATCGTAATGCAAAACGAATGTTACTATTGACAAAGAATGTTATTCCTTTCCCTTATATGCAGGGGTGGAATGGAGGGTATACGCGGGTACACGCCGTGTACCCACCTAATAGTATAAATCACAGCGTGTACCCACCTCAGTGCATAAATATAAAGGAACGTGTTCCCAAATCCAGATTTGTATTGAGCAGCGTGTACCCCCCCAAAATCTTACCATTCCAGCCCTGCTTATATGTAAAGTTTGGGCAAAACTCGGTCGTAACTTTTAGATGGCGTTTAGAGAGATAAACAAAAGAAAGACAATTCTGTAGTCATAAACACTGTCCCTTCGTAGCAAGATGGTTGGTTGCATCCCTTTCAAGAGATAAACTGATACTGGTGAATAGCAGCTTCTTCAAAAACAAACCGACGGGACATGGCCTTTACTCGAAATGGGACATCACAATGCAGTAGAAAGTGAAATTGTTTTAATTACGGGATGAAGCGTGAAATAACAGAATTACTTGTGTCCCAAAGTAAGAGGTTTCTGTGAGAGTTATATCCAATACAATAATGCAACACGTTTTTTTTTCCTATCCACATCTGACCGTTTGCTCCATGTTTTCTTTTATTGTGTTGTTTTGCTGTAGGATCCTCTCATCCCTCCGAGCAAGAGCATCCCTACGGGGGGGGGGGGAGAAGAAAGATTGTTCACTTTCCATCCTCCACAAAGGAATATGTTATTCATCTAGCATCTCACACAAGTTGTCGGAATTTGTTGGGCCATGATCCATCCCACACTCCTATTAGTCCTGGTTGAATCAATTGTTTGTTGCTTTATTGCAAACACACATGCCAACACGAAACCTTTTTGGACTAATAAAGAAATCCTCATCCTGTGCCCCAGCCTTCACACAGAAATCTTTTAAAATCAATAGTTCACTCTTATTTACCAATAGTACGGACAAATTCATTAAATCAACACATCTTTGTCAGTCTTCTGGAAGCATGAACGATTAATTTATAAGTTTTATTTTCATAATTTTTAATATGCTTATGCATAATTTAACAATGACATATATATTTAATAAAAATTGTCATTAAAGAAAGTAGTTACATAATGGCATCGCAGGTCCGAGTCCGATTTCGGACAGTTCGACAAAATCCTCCGCGAATACAGACTTATTTTTTAGAAGTCCGGATCTGAACAAGCCTAGCAGTGGCTCAGAGCTCTCACCGCTGGCGCTAGAGGTCGTCGGTTCTATCCCTGCTCAAGCAATGTGGGCTTTATGGTGGTGAACAAACACCGTGTGCGTGTTTTTTCGGGCTTCTTTAGTTCCCTCCCACTTTCTTCATTCCATCAATTCTCCTATCATCATCCATCGGGCCTTAGCCAAAGTTACCTAAAGCCTTAAAAATTAAATTCAACTGATTTGTCCCGCTTCTGCTACACGTGTATTGGCTTAGCAATGTGCATAGTGTGTTCTTTTTAAATAACCATGTTCATTTCTTGAAAACAACAGGAAATCAGTGCTTATTAGCAGAGAAAGCTTGTTGGAAGTTCGCAATCGACATCAAGCTCGTCCTCATCTTTTGGTAGGTTGTCCGGACCACCAGGGACGTACTTCACACGGGGGGCAGGGTTTTGGGTATGCAATGTATACATCTCCGTCTAAAATTATACGAATTCCATATATAAATCAAAATTTCGGAGTAAGGTCAGAACCTTGCCCCAGCCCTCAATATACCATCAATCCTTCTTATTGTAGCCCTAACTCTCTTCTTGGTTCGAAACCGGTCCGCTGACTAAAAAGGTTGGAGACCCCTGGTCCAATGCATTGGATTGGTGCATTTCAAGTGGCCCGCAGATATATCACAAAAGCTAAGCACATGAAATCAACAATATCTTGTCAGAGTAGTCTCCTTCTGCATCTACACACCTTTGTCATCGCTCTGCCAACGACTGTATGCTGTGGCGCGAAGAAATTGTCAACCACATGCCGCACAACTCTGCAAATGTTTATTTAGCCAACAAATTATCAAGATAGCAAAAGATAATTAATCAGCAGGACATAACTCCACGGAATATCGTGAGTGAGGAAAGGTTTCTTACTGCAACTTTCTGAGAGTTTGCACAGTCTTTTGTGCGACGTGTGGGCGTGAATTGTAGTGTAAAATAAAGGCGCCACTGAGGAAACGCCTAAGGACAAGTCCGTGGTGCACTTCACGTAGTTCTGTCAAGAATGTAACGATCCATTATATTGTCACGGTACAATAAAGAAGACATGATGTATCACTCCAACAACACACGCACCACAACCTTTAATGGGTGAAGGGGTTGTTTTGGAGTACAAAATACTCCAAACAAGAGGAATCGAATAGTTTAAGTCGGTTTGAAAACGGGACTATTCCAAGGAAAAGGGCAAGCCCCACTTGTGACGTAATTTATCCAGAATCAGAAACAGTTGCAAAGATTCGCATCGGTGCACGTGTACTAGTATGTCTATAGCATTGACTATGGGTAAAGCGTTAATTGGACATTAACTTAGAGGGGTGACGATCAACGAGGACTACGGGTATATGTGACGTCACAGATGACGAACCGGCGACAGCTACAGTGGTTGTTCCGATTTAAGCTATTGTAAGAAGATGAGTTCATTTTAAGTACCGGATGTAGGAAACCTGTTGGTGAAAGGAGCCGTCGTTTAGCTGTTCCGTTTTCTATAATCAATTCACTTATAAGAAAATTAGTTTACATCAACATTAAGAAATTCTGTAGGAATTTGGGACACTTAAGGCACGAGGGTGCTCCCAAATGGAATGAATCTATTGTAACGGTCCCAATTGTCAGGTTGCCAATCTATTTTAAAATCTGATTTTTCACATTGTCCCCATATTATGTGCCGATAGGTATTACTGTATTTTCAAGAAAAAATGCGAGAGGAGCCGTGGGACACGGCTAGTAGTAAAAGTCTGGAAGAATGAGTTACTCCGTGAAGGGAGAGAGTTTTTCTTGTACCCAGAAACTGTACATTAAAGCCTGCAGAATTTGCAGAGGAATTTTCCTATGGCGTCTAATTATGTTCATGTCAACTTTGGTGCGTATACATCCAACTGTATGAGCACAATTTAAAAAAAAAAAAATGAATTTTAATATAGGTCGGCAACGCTGACAATGGGGATGCTTGGTGGAGGGAATATCGACAATATTTTTGTATTGTGTCAATGATGTTTATGCCAAGTTTGGTGTAAATATGCCCAACAGTATGGTACCCATTTGAGAGTTCTATTTTTGAAATAGGTTGGTAACACTTAGAAGTGTGGCGCAATATCCGACCCGAACTACCTCTACGACCTGTTTCACATGTATGCAAAAGAGAATGATACATCCTCTTTCCATAGGATGATACGTCCGCAGTTGATACATCCTCTTTGCATAGAATCCAGGATATCCATCGCTGCTCTTGCTGATCCTTCTCCATGTCGTTCGGAGTCATTCCCACGGTGCTGCCTTAGTTATGGATTTCGACTGTCAGATCAATGGTGCCGCAAATTATATATATATATATATATTAGGTTCACTGTGATATGCTTCAACCGCAAATCGACGGGACACAGGACATGAAACACTGAAAACTGTAACCATAATGATACGCACCTCCTATCTCAAATGAGTGACCGATTTCAGGAAACGAAATTTTGGAGGATTTCTCAATAGCTTTTGGTAGTAAATTTTTCAGTTCTGACTATACTGGATTCGGAGGATGTTACTGAAAGTTACATGCTTCAAGAAATATTGTTCTTCAAAAATCATGTCCAAGAATTTTTGAAAGATTTTGACGTCAAGTTGCTGCAGAATTCTAACTTTCGTACATAAAATACATTGTGTTGTGTTATACCCAATTTTGTTACTGCACTGAAAAGTTTTATAACGCTACCATGCTCTCGCGTCTTGTGAAAAAGAGTTTTAGCAGGTTAAAATTAATAAGTATTCTTTGCACTTTTCCTTCAGCCATAGAAGACTCGTTAATGTACCTATTTAGTCGATTGGGAAGACTATTCAGAATCACTTCGATTTTGACATTATTATTGATGACTTTGAAGTTCGAAAAGCACGATCATTAAGTTACAACATTGTATTCACACAAAACGTTTTCTGTCTTTCAAACTGACTTGTATAGTTTGGTATTCTGAGAAAATGAAGAAAATTGATTTTGGAAAGAAAACAAATAAAATTAATATAAATAAAAAATAATGTGCTGTTTCAAATTTTGCAAGTAATCTTCCTCATCCAAACGTTAATACTAAAAATATATAAATATAGAAACTGACCGTCAAATGATATCCCAATTAATACTTTATTTACATAAAATAGCTTCGGGTAGAGAAGAGGTGGGGACGCTAAACCCTGTACTCGCCCCTGGCGCTGAAATCTTTACGGTACTGTGTACAACAACCAGACAAATTTTCATTTTTATATGAAAGATAATATACTTGGTGTTATTACAAGTTAGAAGACTGCTGCGCGACTAACTAACTAACTCACTCACTCTATGGCTTATGGAACTCGCAAGTTCATCGCCGCAGTAACAAACGTTCGCCATTGGATTCTATCCTGGGCAACATCAAGCCAGTTTTCATCACGAACACCTACTTCTCGAAGATCTCTTCTAATATTGTCCTCCCAACGACGTCTCGGTCTTCCCAATGGCCTCTTTCCATCCGGCCTTCCAACCAGGATAGAATATAATCTTCCTTTTTCCCCCATCCGAGCTACATGGCCTGCCCACCTTAGTCGTCGCGATTTCATTATTTTTACAACATCTGGTGAATCGTACAGTCCGTGGAGTTCTTCATTATGCAGTCTCCTCCACTCTCCAGTCATCTCGTCCCGTTTTGGCCCATATATCTTTCTCAAAACCTTATTTTCAAATACACGCAATTTATGTTCATCTGCTAGGGTCGTACTCCAACTTTCGCAACCGTAAAGTATTACCGGCAGAATAACCGTTCTGTATATTTTTAGTTTCAATTTCCTTGATAATAACCGTTCTGTATTAACAGCCAGACAAATTTTCATTTTTATATGAAAGATAATATACTTGGTGTTATTACAACTTAGAAGACTGCTGCGCAACTAACTAACCGTAACATCGCTATTGTGGAATACAAAGATATATCTCTGCAAGAACGAACAATGTATTACATGTACTTACAAAACTTACCGTTAAGTTTCAATGATCGATGAGACATATCACACAAACATGGTACTTTACTGCTATTTACAAATAAAATTAAAATGTTTCAACAACTAAATTTATTGATGGCACCATATTACAATAATACAGCATATGCAGAATACCCTTTGAATACATCACGACAATCACTAAACTTGCACAATTTTAACTAGACACATTACCCATACTTTCACCACACGCTATGTAGTTAATAAAGATACCCATCTCCAACCCTTTCCTACGTGATATGAATGGAGTGATAAATTTTATCTGAGTTCTATTACAAATTTCAACAAACTTAACAACGAACACATTTAACATCAATCATACAAATAAACCAACATGTATACAAACTCTGATACATTTCACTACTGACACCAATATAACAGCCTTATAATACACCCTTGTAATACAATACAGCATTGTATACTTTCAAAAAAAAAAAAGTTACTATCACAAAGTACAAAAATGTATGATGAAACTTTTCTCAATATTGGTCCCTTAAATGCGATTAAGAAACAAGTATTCACTCTCAGAATTAGACCGATAGCCACGCATACTAGTTCTCTTAACACTAAGGTGATGCAGCATCCTATCTCCCACCTGTATTCTTTTATTGAAGAGTATTTAATCTGTTACACCAAGAAAATTTTGAAGTGTTGTGAAATACATGCTATTAAAAACTAAAAAAACATACTAAAACAAATGCCTATTTAAAAAAAAAGTCCTCGGCAGTGGTGCATCTCAGCTCTGGAGGCGTCAGGGTATTTTTGAACATTCTATATCTATTTGTATATTTGAATTTATTTCTTAAGGCCTTTAGGCAACTTTGGCTCAGACAGGATGGATGGGATGAATTGGTGGTAAGAAGAAAGTGGAAGCACCCAGAGAAAACTCACGCACACGGTGTTTGCCCACAGCAAAGCCCACATGGCATGAGCAGGGATCGATCCTACGACCCCTAGCATCAGACGTGAGCGCTCTACCAATTGAGCCACCGCGGCCAGAACACTGTTGTTACTGTACAAATGCAGCACTGCTTGTGAATTTCTTTTCTTTATCTTTGACCAGTTCGTGGATCACAAAAGGGTTCAGAAGCACTGTTCTAAAACGTTAAAATGAAAAATAAGTCAGGGTTTGTGGCGATGTTCTATACTCTAGCTATCGTGGACATAAGATAGAGTGATATGTGATGTCCAGTTTACTGGCGAGTGCACGGCATGTCTGTCTGTAGACCCGACTCTGCCCCGGATTCACACCCGAGAGTGGTTCGGATACCACGTCAATAGTAGATCCGTCCTTATAAACTACATCAATGATTCTCAACCTTTCTGGTTTTCCGCGGCATACTGTAGACGTTGATCAATCATTGTAACATACACCAGACAGTAGTAGTTCCCAAAGAGTGGAATTCTACCAAGTTCTCCGCTACACAAAAACCTCCTGCACTTTCCATGTTTAAAAAAATTGGCCACGCCACCCCACGCCACGAGAATTCGACTGTGCTAACGTCAGATCAGCAGCCTATGACTAATCTCTTTCGGTTCGTGGTATAGCGACTGAGAACTACCAAGCTACAATTTTGAGTAGGAGAATCACAAGTCAACTGAATAAAAATACAATATTACAATCCATCACTATAATTGGTATTCTAGGGAGTCGCAGTGGACTCCGGCCAGGACGCTGGAGACGATTCACAGTGCTCCTATGCCTGGTGTCGTGAGGTACACTCGGCCTCCTATCTAACTGAGTACCAGAATGTCCTTGCTATTCTTGAGCACCTTGCAAGGTAAATGCGGTCGAGTGTGGGACTGACCATCCCACCTCACTTCGTGCCGCAGGTCGAGAATATGTGGAACGTTACCTCCACATCCCCCATGCACCGTTCAGGGCGCGTGCATATCGCACAAGGGATGATGCCTTTACCTTATTATTGGCGTTTTCTGCCCAGAAGCAGGTCTTAACACCCGAAAGTTCTTAGCCACAGCGAAATGACGGTGGTTTTGCAACTGCTTTGCATCGAATGGAGTTCATGTTCTAAGGACGGGAGCCTAAAATGGACTCCGAAAGAATTGCATTTATAGTGTACCCACTGGGTATTGAACTCGGGACACTTTGAATGCAAGGGACGAGAGAAATCGCTCATACAAAACAAGCATATCAGTGACATAACATTTTGGTAAAAAAAAAAAAAAAAAAAAAAAAAAACTTAGTAAACTTTATATGGGCCAATCTAGTAACTTTGGACTTCGGCCCGTCACGATTCGCCTTTAGCTGTTAAAATCCACACCATGGCCCTGCCGGGGTTCGAACCAGGGACCTTTGAGCTGATGGCCTAACGCCGCAGACCGCTCGGCATAACATTTTGGAGAATGAGATTATAAATAACACAGTAGCATTAATTCTAAAAGCAAGAAACTGTAACCCGCTTCCCCATGACAGTTACATGCATTCAACTGACATAGACGTCCTAAACGAGCTGGTAAAGCTTCTAAGGATGGAACCTACAGTTTTTATTACAGTGAGCTCCGAACCACTCCGTTCAATGAATCTCGGTGGGAATTGAATCCATAAACATGCACACAGACAGCGAGCGTGGTAACCTCTCGTCTACCCCGAGGTCAATGAAAATTACGACATCAAACTGTAATGCTGTGATGTCACATGATTTTTTAAAAGTCTTAAGTACTCGTGACATACGAGGTAAAGCCCACTGTTTATGGATGGATATTAGACGCTGGTTCGAACTCTGCTCAGGGCAGCCATTTTGATTAGGTTTTCTCAATAACAGTAAGAGTTCATTCGTGCACTTTTCGTTACTACATGAAAACTCATACAAAAGGAAGAATTATACTAAATTGTTAAAATGAATTTCCAATTACTATTATCTTAGCGAGTGGTTTACATAAAGCTAAATTTGACACTATCAATGAGCCATACAAAATTACAACAGACACAAAACAGTGACATATAATTTGATAAGGTCAGAAATTACAAAGACAGAATTCCTTTTGTCCAAATAAAATACAAAAAAACCTCACGCAAAAGGCACAGTCCTTCACTTAATACTTAAGAACTAGTTTCGGCATTTAACGTTACTATTCCCTTTGTATAAAATATAGCAGAAAACATCTTTAAAAGAATCATGGTTTATCACATCCGACAAACAAATACATTTTGGCTGAACATAAAAAAATACCTAATAATTCTAGATAAGAAAAGTGCCATTTTCGAAGAGCTACAGTGGCCTCCAAAGGTTTGTCAAATTTGAACAAAATACTTTTGTTAAAAAGCCTATCGAATTTTTTGGCCGATCTTAATGAAACTTTCGTATATTGACCGCGCTAGTCTACTCGAGAAAATACGAAAGTTGCATTAAAATCTACCGAAAAGTGTCAAAGAAATCTAGAGAATTGCCCTGATTAAACTTTATTTACGAATTTTATTGAAATGAAAACTATTTGTTATACTATCTGCAAAGCATATTCTCTCTAAATTTTATTTTTATCCATTTATTATTTTATATACTACTCGGATACAGCAAACGCTACTTTAGGTCAGGCCAATTAACAATTAATGATAATTTTAAACTTCATCCACAGCTAACAATGAAAATAATTTAATACACTCTAGGAACTTGTCTTAAATGTGTTTTGGTAAACAAAATTTGAGGTTCTGAGGGTTATCGTTGATAAAAATTTGCGAACCACCTCTGTTAATCCATTTTTGATCACCTGCTGCACATATTCCACCTCCTCCACCCCCCCAAAAAATCTTATATGATAGCTGATACTGTATGACGTTCTGAAATCGTAAAAATTCTAAGTATCCACGGTTGAAGTTCATTGCAGGACAACTTTAGGTACGAACACAAATTTTGCCTGGTGTGAAAACAACACTTCAAGCAAATAATATATATTCCTTTCATCTCGCGTTGTTTCTTACACCTAATCATTCATAAGGCAACGAATCAGTTCTTTGTAATAGTACATTATACTGAAACAGGTTGTTTGCCAAAATGGATAGATTATTCGAGCGGACTGTCCGGTTCCGAAAAGGGCGCCCGACGAATATCAAAAAAGTCTGAACTTCTGTGCGCTTAATCGGAAGGATGCGAGGTGTTGCGTCAAAAATAATCTGAAAATATATTTTGTATGCTGAACTTCAAACATACCGGTATATCTTTTCTTTCTTTTCTTTTTTTTTCACAAAGTTAAATTGAAAAATAGTTTGGAAAGTAACGATCTCCCAATATGCATAGAATCGACGCCATCATAATAATAAAATATTGGATCATCCATCGTCTTTTCCATACTTTTGCATAAAAATAAAAATCGAACATATGACCAATTACCGTGATAAGTGAAGTGCGTTTTTTTTCTTTTTTAAAAAGGTAGTCTATCTTCAGCTTTGAAACACTATTTCGGACATTTCGAAAGCCCTACTCTATCTGTATCGTTCCAAGTGTAGAAGCAGGAAAGCTCACTGCCTCTCCTTTCGATGACGTTGCTAAGCAATCCCCTCACGTCGCAAAATTTAAAATTTACATCTGCTTGTGATACGATCGACATCTGATTAAAATGTCCTGCATTTTATTCAAGAGCTACTGCTAAAATACATCACATGTCAACAGCGCAGATCTCTCGCACAACGAAATGTCAGAAATTACTCTCGCCGGCTCAAGTGTAAAATGAATACCTTCCAACATCCGTTTTCTTAGTGTGCTGCTATTTTCTGGGGCGCGGGGACTAATGAAGAGAAGTGTAGGCAAATTTACATATTTTTTTCAAAAACATAATTTATGTTATCTTTGTTTATTTAAACGCATCATTCGTTCGTTTCTATACATACTTTTTGCCTCCCCAAACGTCAAACAAATGGGAAAAATACCCAGGTACACAAACAAACTGTTCCACTTACAAAGCAGACTTTGTAACAAGGAACTTGCTTACGAAGTCTCAAAACTATCACACACACGTATATTATCAGAAAATATATACAACTATGAGTTATTCTCTGATACACTGTGTTCCACTTGCATAATAGGCTACGTAATTCCTTATTACACTTTTTTCAATGCTTCTTTTTGAACTTTATTTACTAATATAATTTATTTTGAAGATCACACTACAGAGATTTTCCAGTGAGGATCGACTCACTCGTTCGACGCCGAAGCTATTATACGAAAGCATTAACAATCACCTACGTAACCTACGCATGTTGGCTGACAAAAACATGAACATTTTGTGAATCAACTAAGAAGCACAATTCCTCGGAGTCATTATTATCAATACCCCCACTTAATTTATATCCTATCTATGCCACTTTCTTCGTTGAGTATCGACTTTCCCATAGTCTAAAAACTTATCAAAGAGGAACTGATAGGCAGTGAATCCGAGGTAATGCTTTCGTATCTTCAAATGTGATTTTTGTATCTTTCGAAACAACCTTTGTATGATTACTCAATTAGCCGAAGTAAAATTTAATACCATCATATAATTTTTCAATAAAAATATAGTGAAGAAATATCCATAATTACGAGTCAGAAATACGTTTCGTATTACGAAAGAGAGATCAAATAGGCATTTTAGCCTTGAATATTGCAGTCTCTACTGAATCAATTAATACATCCTAACTAATGCAAATTCAGTACAACAGTAACGTCGGTTTCTTCACCAGCAAATATAGCAACAATATGGCTCTTGCAGTAATTACAACCCGATCTCAGTAACTCGATATTTGGTAGCAGTGCAATTAGTTGGCGTTTAGAGATTCAGTCATTCTGACCGAATAACAAGATTGGTTTACAGCTTAGGGGTGTCACATAAGCCGGTCAGTGTTGTGCTGTACCCTCCTTCTACAGGGAATTTATTTAGCAATGTAACGCCGAAGCTATTATACGAAAGCATCGTCCATCGAGCTCACGCTTAACACACCTATCGCCGCCCGTTATTCGGCCCGTAGCTCTCCCATGACTGCACACTGCACGGTTTATTCCTGAATAGATTTTGTATTTCCTTCCACGAATTTTAAATATACTAATAACGAAGGTGGTTTTCCAATACGTACGGCACGCTCTGGTGTTGAAATATGTAATTAAATTATTTTATAATTATGACTTAACATGTAACCTAAGGTTACCAAAGAACCACGGACTGATTTTCGGACGGGGAAAGGTGAATCAAGCGCGAAGCCCGGTCGAGAAGTGCTGCGTTGAATTGCTAAACGTCCTTCCTGTACTAATTGAATTCGACTACCGTATGTTAGAAGACCACAAAAAAATATTCCGATTTGTGGTATAATATAAAATTAATTTGTAGAAGAAAACTTTCGAGACATTTGTGTTGTGTACAGAGAAGAGAGTATTACTGAAAGAACTGCACAAAAATGGTTTTCACTATTCAAGGAGGGAAAATTCAACCTCACGTTCCGACCAACCTATTCAGTTCAATAATGATCGACTGAACATATTTCTCTATGAGGATCCACGCCAATCCACTAGGAAATTGGTCCAGCAGATGTAATGCTCTCATGATACTGTCGCAGTTACTTACTTTCGATGGGAAAGGTCAAAAACTAGATGCATGGATGCCACACGCTCTGAACGAGAGAGAAACACTCTACTCTACACCAGGCTTCCCAGGAACACAAGCAAGTTTCTGCACCGCATCATCCCTTACGTCAATACGAAGCACAGGAAAGAACGGCTAAGTCACGACAAGCAAGCAACAACCTCAAGCCAAGGCAGAGCTGTATTCACACAAGACAACGCTCTGCGTCTGGTGAAATTGAGAATGTGTAATCCGCTACGATCTACTAGAAAACGACGATACAATCAATGTAGAGCTTTACGTTCAGCAAATGTGCAGGCTCAACAAGGTAATCCAGCTGAAACGAATCGACCGGGGACAACAGTCGCCCCTAATATGACCAAAATTGCTTTTGATTGTTTTAAATTTAATTTTTAAGGCCTTTAGGTAACTTTGGCTCAGGCCGGATGGATGATGAGGATGAATTGTTGGAATGAACAAAGTGGGAGGAAACGGGAGAATCCCGAGAAAACCCACGCACACCGGTGTTTGTCCACCACAAAGTCCACATGGCATGAGCAGAGATGACCAAAACTGCTATTCAAGAGCTCTGTCAGAAGTTCTACAGAACCCACAGCATTCTCCTGACCCAGTGCCATGAGAATATAACCTTTTCCGGTCGCTTCCTAAGAGTCTACGAGACCTTTCGTCAGGGCTGCCACTGACTTTACTGCTAAGAATTATAGACTTACGGACCAGCTACATTAGAAAATATGGACTTAAAAAAATATATTGAAGGGAAGTACCACTAACTTCCATTCTCTTCGTTCCTCCTCCTTTATTTTTTGTACAGCTACGTTTCTTTTATTAAGGATATACAAAGTTGTGAATATACATTCAAGTGTAGTATACAATAAAAGTTGTTATTAAAACAACTAAATACAAGAACTGAAGATAATTAAGTACACTAATTTTTCTCAAGGGTAACAAATTTGGAAGAACCATAAAAACATGTCTTCCGCTACCTTCCTTGCCTTTGCTGGTTCATGACGTATAGTCATCGCTATTTCTTTGCCGTCGTTTTTCTTGCCGGATGCTTTCTTCAGTCTCCCGCTAGAATATCTGAACATGTCGTCTGGCAGACACGCTTTTCTTTCTTCTCTTTCATAAATACTTTGAATCTTCCTTCGTCCTCTGCCATTTTCCTCTCTTCTCTCTCAGCTTTAACACTTTGACTACGAAAAAATTTCGTGTGACGGTCGTCCGCATCCCGCGGACAGTAACATATGCTTCGTTTGCAAATTTGTAATGAGTTACTGCGAACAGTCGTATTGATAACTTTGAAGATTGGACTTTTCAAATACCCAGAAAAAATTGAGATGGCGTTGAAGGTCGTAGTTCGACTACAGCGCCTCTATGTTTGAAACATTTTTTTTTTTTTTTTTTACTATATACTGGGTAAAAAAGTCATAGGTGGCTTTGTGGCGCGGTTTTACTTTATGATGCCTTTGGAACTGTAAAAAGTTTTAGTGTCAGCAGGCAAGTAATTTGAAGCAATAAAATGGATCGTTTAGTGCTTGAAGAGGATGAAATTAGAAATTACTTGCATCAAGATTCTGGGTCTGATTTTGATGACTCTGATATTGATCAGGATTACCTTCCTAGAGATGCAGAAGGTAACAAAATTTTTGTGTGCATATTGCGTATATGCCATTGTTGTGGGATGAAGTAAATTTTTACTAGTTTGTCACGCCAGTGTTGAATCTAGGCACTCCGTTGTGGGAGAGGTAGGGTACTCCCTGGAAACAATTTTTTCTAATAATATCCTATTTGAAATATTGAACAATTCATCTGAAACTGAAAGATCCCCGGGCTTTGAGCGTCCGGAGTTTACCCTCAGGGCACCTCTCTGGATTGAACATTGTTGTCGCCCCGTCTCCCATTCTTTGTATTGGTATGTATGTGTTTTAAGTTTCTGTATGTGTGTGTGTGTTAATGTGATAAGCCTAGTGACGACTACAAACCTTGGCCACAATTGGGTGCTTTAAATCACTTTTGTCTTCTTTCAGTCCCATCAAATGACACCAATATTAATAAATTCTTGTCTCCTTCACTTTCTGTTACACGTTTATTTTCAAACTGAAGCAATGGTCATTTATCTGAAAGTGTCAGCAGGAATGTTTAAAGGAAGAGAATTTGCTATCTTCACAAAATCCTTCGGGCTCATTTGTTTTTAAGGCAAGCAAAACTCTAACATAATGATTTTGCATACTTGATTTAAATAACAGCTTTCGCTCTCCGGAAACCTTGTACTCAGCTAACGGTATGTCATCAGAGCACACGATTTTATAAGCAAGTTTTCCTTACTGAAGACAATGCAAGAACTGCTTATTAAAATTCAAGTTCTATCTAGAGAATATTTTGACCGTGATATAACAAAATGAAAGTTCTGCTCTCAGTGTTCCATTTTTAGTTAGTGGACAACCTTTTACAGTCTCTCTTCCGTATCAACATTACCCCTTTTCAGGAGCAGAAATCGGAAAAAGTACTCTTCTAAAGTTAGTATCTGTTCAAGAACTTTCCTGACACCTGCCTTCAGTGTGAGCAATTGTGACAAGGACATGTTTCAAAAACCTGCCGAATGAAATACCTTTATCCACCAACGTGCTAATTACCCGACAGATCATCAGGGTTATAGGAATCTATAAGGAGTCGCCTAGACCAATATAATATGATGCGTGTCGTTGACAGCCCAGAAAGGCAGTGTAATGAGAGGAATTTCCCTTAAAAGCAACATCAAAGTTAAGAGCTTGAATGTTAAACGATTTATTCAGTGTTCGTGATACTGTGAAAGAGAAGATTGTATGATAAAAATGAATCCAGTGATCAAATCTTAAATGGCACGACGATCTCCTAGTTCCAAAAACACGGCCCGAAGACGAAGTAATCCGTCACGGTGAAAAGGAAGTAAGGCTTTGTGAAAGATTGGGTGAGGGAAGGACAAGTGGTATGCGGGAATATGTTGAGTATTTCTCGACAATTCCGGAAGATCTGAAACTCTTGAAACGCTGTATGCAAAAATTTCCTTGCAGTACTACGGAATGCGAAAGACGATTTGGTGTGATGAACAATGTCGCAAATAAACTTCACTTAAGCTTGCTGGTGGAATGTTTATGAATATTAACGTTCCACCTTTGTCTCAGTGGAATCCGAAGCCATATATTGAAAATTGGGACCAGAATCACCGAAACCTTATGCATTATTCACTCTCAAGAAAACCAGCAATGAAAACTAAAAAGAAGTAATGTGTTTGGCAGTTGTTGCATTTGGAAACTCATGCAAGATTTTAATTGCAGAATAGTTGGTTACGGCCGAAGCAGGGACTCTACACCGAGTCGTTTAGTTACCAATTGAGATTTCTGGCCACTACCGCGACCCAAACAAACTGATAAGTGGAAGACCAAGGTTCGAGTCCAAATCGCAGCAACAAGAATGAATTTTTCAAGAATGAACCTTACACAAGGTCTTTGTGTATAAGCAAATATATCAAGTTTACTTAACATGTATTTGTTATTAAAATTTTATTACATATGCATCACATATATTGTTAGATGCGTGTATATTTCTGTAACTTACTACCTTAAAGTGTTCTCCTTGTATACGTGTACTGGCTTACATTTGATGGAGGAAACTAATAGTGTTCTTGACGAAAAGTTAGTGACAATGGTTGCCAATTGGTATACGTATATACATACTTGAACTTTGTTCATTGTCTTCATGATCATATATCTATACTCACACCTGTTTCTACTACGTTTCGAGAGAACTCATCTTCAGATGCAGTTTGTAAGCTTTTTGACTGCCTGCGGCTGGATTCGAACTCGGAACCTTGCGATTTTTAGTCCATCACCCTTTCAGGTTCGAATCCCGCCCCAGGCAATTGCAAAAAAAAAAACAAAAAAAACTGCAGAACAGCTCCTTGTATGATTTGGATATACTTTGTGGGAAGTTGCAACCCTGTCGTCTGTTTCTGGAGACAACAGTTTGTTCTCTCTTGTTTTTCGCTTGACTCCCTGGCAGAAGAAATTTTATGACACCCAGCTCTCTTCTTTCCTGCAGAGGCTTGTACTCAAAATTTCCTCCTGTAGGAGGAGAGAGGGATTGAAAGAAACAAGAGAAACGGGGCTTAAGCGGGAAAAGTGAGTCAGAGACAGAGGATTTTGAGTGACGACCACGGAAAGACGTATTTTTTGGTGTTTGGTCCTGAAGAGAAACAAGAGTGGAGGAATGTGACATTTTGGTGGTGAGAGATGAAAACTAAAATACATGGCATGTACATGTGTGCCGCCAAAAATATGAACAGAAGCCTGTAATGGAGGAGGACGTCCCAACGTCTTGGAAATCATACGCAAATACAAGTACTATTACTGCCTTCTTTGGCATGAGAACAAAGTGTGTGTGGTGCCGTGCATAAAGGCGGTGACCTCGAGGATCTTCCATAAACATTCCGTGAAACAATGCCGAAAATCGGTGGCGGGCTCCAATGTAACGACCGCGTACACACGTACTTCGGAAGCAAAAGTAACGTTAGTTTCCTAAAATTACGAGGAGGCACAACTGTCATCTTTTAAAAACTATCAAATCAATTCTGTGTTATTGTGGTGTCAAGGCCTTGTCGAATTAATTTGTATCAAGAAGAGAAAGGGCGATGGCTGAATTGTGTGGTATTTATGTTCATTAAAAATTCTTATTCTTCAAAATCCTTATATTCTCATTGTGTGGTATTTATATTCATTAAATATGAAGTACGACATGTAAATAGTTCTTTGCATGCGCTAAAGTGTTACGGAGAAAATACGGAGGAGGGCAATCCTACTCATCCTAATTCTCGTTAATGAATTTTCCTGATAAACAGCAATCCTGAATTACAGCATATCTGCTTACCAATGAATAGTGTACTGATAATGACATGTTGTAGCCTCAAGCTAAGAAAACAGACACAATCGATCTGGGATCGGTCTCACAAAGTATGCCTTCATAACTGTACCTGAAGACAGAGAGGTGAAGAGCTCTCGCGAAAACGTAGTAGAGAACATGATGACAACTAAGAATGTCCAACAAATGTGTATCCAAATATAATTCACTTGGGTTGTGCTTGAGATTATATTAAAGAAGAATGTGTATGTCGGATGGACAAAAGACAGCAGATAACAGAAACTACAAATAAATTAAGTTTACACACCCTATGAAAGTCTCAAATTTCCGTTAAGAATTTAACATTGTTCCAGGAAAATTGAAGTTCTGGTTTTGCTTGTATGGGAACAGACTAGCTGAAAATTTATGGAACAGCGTGTTCCCAAGAAACAATTGACCATTCCACCCCTGGTGAAAATCATATTCCTTTTATTAGACTAGTATTTCACACCAATTTGAATTCTTTCTTGAAGGCGCTATTGTTTGTTTAATCAAACAAAACAAATATTCACGTGCCATATCCGTAAATTTATTGTTTGAAGTATGACCCGAGCGCATCAGTAACAACGTGTGGAGCCTTGGCGCATACCAAAGAAAACTCGTTTGGGAGCGCACTCTCTCCACTAAACATACAAGGAAATGTATCTTCGATAAGACAAAGTGAATGTCGGACAGAGGGTTGTGCGTTATGCTATTCAATACCTACTTCACTAACACTTGAAACATAGGATCTGCTTACAAGTTTGAGTTAACTATGAATCAATTTCAGTCTGTAGTTTTCCTTGTGCTTGTCTCCTTTGGCATGTTGTGTGAGAAACCAGGCACAGTTCTACCACACACTAAACAAAATGTATCTTCATTTTTAGTTTTCTTTGCCCATTTCTTTATGTAATAGCCGTTCTATCAAACTATCTATATTTGACGTAACACTTCCCCATCCTTTAATTATTTATCATTTTGCTACTGATACCTAAAACACACACAACAGAATTTCTGAAATAATTTTTCTGGGGCTACCTTCTTATTTTCTAGTACAAAACCAACAACTGTACTATATATGAGGTTGTAGGGAGACAGCAGTGACTGACTAAAGAAATACTGTTTTATAAAATGGAAAGAGATATGCATATGGAGAAGACAGCAGAAAGTCTTACACACGAAGCACTCTACTTAAATAGCAGGGAACTTTCCACACCATTTTATAATGCCTAAAAGCACATTCTTAAGATATAAATCAGTAAAAAAAGATGCATTGTTTCCAACAGTAAAGTATCTAGTCTAGTAATCTAGATTTTTGTAGCTAATGAGATATAAAGTATATTATTATTTATAACATTACGAGATAAAGACTAGGCAAGGGGAGAGGCCAAGTGAACATGAGATCTGATTTCGAGAGAGTGTTCATGAAATAGTAGTTCATATTTGTTTCCTGTAGGACTCTCATTGAATATTAACTTACAATACAATGGTGAACAATGATCTAATACAATATCTCAACTGATTCCATTCAAACAGCTTTCACAAGAATGAAAATGTAAATATATAAATAAATATGGTATTTTAAAGATTTTTTTCCTTCTTCAGAAATATGGACTTTCATGAGCAAAGTCTAAAAATAAGGACCAAGTGGTAACACTGCGTCTCCAACAACGGCATGGAGCTGAAAACGTGGATCGATGGATTATTCGAGTCAAATCTTAGAACAGTAAGGTAAATAAGGATTTCTATTGTAATAAATCAGCATTTCTTCTACATTAATTAACTAAAACAGCATCAACTAAATCTCCTTTGTAAGGCAAGTCACGTCATAAGAACTTCCATTTTATTTTACACCCAAAATTTTCCCAAATGTCCTAGAAAATAAACAATTCGATTATTCATAAAATGCCTTACAAATGCACTACCCATTAATTTACGATTACAGTAGCCACGAACACCATACAATATAGTCTACTCAGTACACAGGTGTACCTAATTCATTTCAAACAACAAGATTCAGATTTTTGTACCTCTGGCTACTTAGAAAGTTAACCATTATAAAAATAAAAATGAAGGTGTAAAAGAACTTAACTTGCTTTCACCTTCTCTATAGAACCCACAAACTGAATATAATGAAAGTAAGCAAAGAAACATAGAAAATGGAAACAGGAATAGACTGATATTAACAGAGGAAAAAGATCCGGGTATTTTGTTGGAGGGTTTAGAGTAACACTCGCTACAGTTAAAGCCATAAAACCTATAACAGATACTACAAACGATATTTTTAAAGCAAAATCCCATGATGGCTGTCTTGAGACTGATATTTCTTCTGCATTAGTCCTTTTAGCTGTTCTAAATGCATACTGCTTGTTTTTCAAAGGCATGCTGGAATTAGATTTCCTAAATTCTATAGTTAACAGAACAAAAGCTATGTAAAAAAGTGTTAGCGCTACACACGGTATAAGCAGTTGGTCTTTTAATATAAGAGGCATCATACTGAATGTGGACGCCATTAACAACCAAAAGCATGGGAAAGGATATTCGGGAAACAATAGACAAACAGGTGCTGCAACTAACAAGATACTTTTTTCATGAACTTGAAATGAAAAGAGGAAAAACGCTAGAGACGAATTTACTAGCGCTAGCAAAAATCTTTGATAGTCTGGTTTTAACAACAAGTTTATACTACTAGGAAAGATTGCTAGAAAAGTGCAAAAAAGACAGATCTTGGCCATTGTTACGTTTGAAAAAATAAATTTTAATTTAACAAAAATATTCAAGGCGCACCAGACATTCGCAACCTTATCCTCAAAAACTCCTCTTGCTAATGGAAACAACCTATGAATAACCTGAAAGAATACATTAATATCTTTCAGAAATGGTAACCATACAATTGCGAATGTTATTGCTACTACTAATCCTAGTTTTAATAGCTTTAATAATCCCCTAAGCACAGTCTTGTCTCTCAAACACAGCCCGAAAAGGTAACAAAAATACGGAACAGCATGATAGAGCTCCATCTGTTTATAATTTAAAGCAAAACAGAATAAAACTGACCCTACTACCTCCCAGCCTTTTCCCAGTGCTGTTACCGATGCTATCATAAACCCAAGAGATACACTATTGTACTGAAAATGACCAAAATCGATCAACATTAGTCCTGGATATAGGAGCATCACAAGTATACAAAGTGGAATGTTTTCTTTTACTTTATTGATCACGTTATGCTTATTTCTCTTACTCCGAGAATCAGTGTCCCAAAACCACCACACAACACTCGGAATGTATACACAGAGGTCGGCAAGAAGAACGGAAAATCTCATAAATAACTTATGATCAGAACTCTCATAGCCACGAGAAGTCTTCAGCTTCACATATGCTGGATTTATACGATTAGCAGCAATTCCACACAAATAACTGTGATAAGCAGTCAGAGGTGGATAGTCCAAACCCCAATACATAAGATCATTATCTGTGGTGTTTAGATACCAATCTTCCACAGGTAAATTATAAGTGATTTCCATCCAATGTCTTTGCGCTTCGTAATCTCCAAACATCGGGGGCTTCCCAGCACCAGAATACGGATAGAAGGATACACCCCAGCGCAGCAAAAGTGCCAGAAACACTGCGAGACAAATAGCTCCCTTACTATGATCGGCCATTTTTTGAAGTTTTACTTCTGTACTGAACTGTCATGGAGTGCTTCAATCAGGAACTTACATTCAATGTATACCTTGACTAAGTAAGCGTTCTGCAGATCTCAGGCTCGAGCAACTGCTACATGTCCCATGCCTTGTAAGGAATCTGGTAAACAAGAAAAAGGAGACCTATTACCAGACGGAAACGTTAGTACGAAATAAGTCTACATGAAACATTAATGTATGTACAGGATATCCAAAACAAATAATTTAACTTAGAATACATATTTACATCTACAAGGAATGAACAACATGTATGGGCTTTTTCAATGACTGTTACTAAATCTGACGTAAGTGATATGCAGTAACCAGAGGTACAGGTATTGTATATCGCTAGATAAAGTTATTTAACTCATTTAAGAGACTTCTGTTCTCAAGGTACGTACGTACTTAGAACAAGGAAAGTGCTTTAGGCCTATACAGTTTATTTAGTCATGAATTACAATTTTCTTGAAGCCCTGATAAAAGAATCGAAAGCTTTTCAACTCAAGAACGGTGGTTGTGTCGTCGTTTGAACGGTCTCAGCGGAACTTTTCCAATTACATTTAGATAATCCAAATCGGACAACTGCTGCTGAAGACTGGCGGTCACATGTACACAGTCTCCCGACTGGGCTCAACCTCACTTGTTTCAATTTACTTTAGCTATCTTCAGTCCCTTTTCATATTTCATTTTCGTTCACCTATGACTTCAGACTATTCAGATTATTATATAACTACGTCAAGAAAACAATCACAGCCTAATGACACTAAAACTACTTTCTGTTAGTCAACACTGTGTATTGCTACCGACTCCCATGTCACATCAGACAATAAGTGCATTAGCCATTTAGTCGGCTCAAATAATGTCAAAATGATATCTAAATACTTCGGATATTTTCCCAAATGCAGTACCCGTTTCTCGTTTGTCGTAAAAGTGATTCAATGACTCAGGCCGTGTACCTTGAAAAGTGCTATTTTTTTTTTTTTATAGGAAATACCTTCCAAATGAAACTAAGACATGTTGAACCATGTAAGACAACCAAAGATAATGCGGACGAGCAGGGGGATAGTGCCAAGTACAAAGACTTGCTCTTTTGTTAGACAGGGCCGTTATTTACTTTTCTTTCCAGTGCTTCATATTTTTGTTCTTGCGTGAAAGCAATATTCTTCATATGGTGAAAAATATTAATTATTGAAAGAAAAAAAAAGCCATTTATAGAACCCATTTTAATAACTTATGCTGGTTTAGAGTTCGAACCACTGTAATAACCTTATATGAACACTGCAGTGACAGCTAACCACAATCCTCTTTCATGTTCTTCGTATCAATTTCAACTGCAAATATCTATACAATTTTATGTATCTACCAGACAACACACTTCGTCACCGAATAAAAAAAAAAAAAGTGGGTTTGGTACTCACACCCCACTATCTTCATAATTTCCACAAATACCGGAGAAATAAAGTACAATGTCGAAATCTTTTTTCAATATTTAATACATTATTAACGTCTAAGAAATGAACCACTTCAGACTTAGAAACGTTTTTTTTTAAACCAAGAAATCTGAAAGTATGTAAATTATTACGTCATAGCATAGCACAGGCCTTCAAATTTCTGATCAAACACAAATATTTTCACGGGAAGGGCGTAAGCCATAGTGCTGTTACCGCCCATAAAATTAATTTTATCTTATCTTGCAAATATTTTCAATCGTGGATTAGTTCATTTGATAGATCTAGTCCGCTTTCCAAAATATCTTTGTTGCGCGTCATTTTTACATCTCTCTTAGAAAGAAGGTGGACTCACTATGAAATTTGCACTTAATTTCTGCTACAGCTAAGGGACTGCTAATGAAAAAAAAAAATCTTCCACTTCTCAGCTATAATGGCTGGCATGGCATGCCTTGATAAAGATCACATGCTTATATTTCCTAATATGATAGAACTGGTAAATCTAAAGTTGTGTATCATTATCATTTTGGGTCAAATATATAATTTAGACAGATCTTTTTATACACTTTCTGGTTAGCCAAACAGATTCGAATTCAATCCGTTAGAGGGCTCACTGAATGGAGCAGTTCAGACCCCACATTACCAAAGACTAAAATTTCATTCTTATAAGCTCAAAAGCTCGTTTAGGAAGTTAATTATAATAAATGCTAGCTAACATAATGGGTCTTGTATTTGTTAATGCCAAACCCTTTCTTTAAAAAAATCTGTAATCGACTTCTCTCGTTAACTTTTCCTCAGGCCCACCGCAGTTAATCTGATCGATGATACCGGAGAAACTAGTTCCATCTTCATGTTAGTTCTCTATTCAGGGGAAAAGTAAAAAACCAGTCACCATATGAAACAATTTATACTAGGTACTTGGTAAGAAGTTAACTAACAGGTTGCTATTTGGCTATGAAAATATGAACTACAAGCGAAGTGAAGAGCTACGTATATGAACACATACTATCAGAATCCAAACACAAGCTACCCAAAAGTACTACAGCTATCTTGATACTAAAGGTATAAATAATATTAACAAAATATTTAATCTGAACAAACTAAAATTTCTGTGCCAAACACGGAATTACATATAAGAAAGAAATGCTACAGATTGTAGATACACAAAACAATTCTTGCTATAAACCACTCCGTGGTTATAAATTATTTTAAAAGTACAGTATCTTATTCAGAACATGATCGATGGCCATTAAAGCCGAGCAAATTCTTATTCTCCAGAAGAATATTTTACAGTACTATACGTTCAAATTATAACCAATATAGTGTGTCATATCTAGTGCTTCGAAAATAATCAGGGTGTCTACTAAATACTAATATTCAAATTCTAGATTTTTTTTTTTTTTTTTTTCGTTTTCCAGGTCATTAATTTACATTAATTTTTCTTCTTGCAATCAATAATAGAACTTTTTTCCTTATAAACAAAAAAAAAATGTTTATCCAATTAAAAGAAGCGCATACTATTTAAGTCATTATAAAATACAAAAAACAAATACATATTTATGTATATGTAATACACAGAAAATGTCCATTTTCGAGATATTTCACAGAAGAAAATAGAGAAGAATATTATTGAAGGGCAGTTGAGAAAATTGTGCACTATCTAGAAAACAAAATACAACCTAAATATATGATTCATAGTTTTTTTAGTAAACTTCCATACGAAAAAATAGTTCACATTCAAAATTTAGGAAATATAGTTCCGTGAAATGGGACGAATGCACACAGAAAAAATGGTTTAATCAAAAATGACTACATGCATTTAATCCCACCCGCTTTTAGCAAAAAAATGACTAAACAGGTTGTTGTAATTGACTACTTGCATGTAGTCTCGCCTAGTCAAACTTGAACAATGGATCCAGTCACAAGGAATGTACACTTTTTATTCTTTTTAATCGATGCCGCTTGACATTTCAAGCAAGCAAAACCTTGGAACAAATAATGCAAAAAGTATCTGGAGTAGTAAAAAGTAATCCATTATTTTTGCATGACATTGAAGGCTTGAC
>JAGDQP010012918.1:18922-46995 GCA_022664845.1 Lepisma saccharinum | reverse complement strand
GCACCTCATTTTAATCCGGCTCCTAAACCACAGGGGGCACTTTACAACATGTAACCATTAAATTTGTGAAAGTAGTGCTGAATCCTCTAGCTGGTAATGATAATTGCTACCATTACAGCCTTATAAAGCAGGCAGAAAAAATATTATATTCTGTCTCTGCACCTCCTCAGAAGTTCAAAATGTACAACAGAAACTTCAGTTGTTGTTATATCCTCCCTTTTAATTTTTCATAAATAGACTATTCCAATCCGAGGCTGCTTCGACTTCCTTCATTGATTCGATAATAGTAGCTACTGTTTTTATTTCTTTTATATTTTTCTAACCTACGTCAAAATATAATTATCTTCAGTTATAGGTAGAATTTACCTAAAGTTCTTCGTAAAGTTAGCAGGTGCTACAAAAATAAATAAATAAAAATGATAATTTGCCACAGCAGTTCAAGCGCTCTGGTGATATTAACACAATCTGCTTTACAGTCAATGGATTTGAGAGTCCAGTACGTGCACTCTTTCTCGCATCAGGTTAGATAATGTTTAACTTTTAACTATATTTCTTCAATAATGTACTCAGAATTTAGAAACTGTCAAGACATTTAGTTACAAAATACATTAAAAGTTATAAAGAGAAGAAAATTAGTATAATTGGAGATATTTGGGGATAGAAAAGAGTACAGGGTATTTGAACCTCTAAAATAATATAATATTCTTAAAAGGAGTATGTCTGGTCACCCTACAAGGAGTATGTCTTGGAGTTGGATACTCCCCTGGAAGCCCGTAGACTCCTCCAAAAACCAATTTCTAGATACGTACTAGTTTATTGTGTAAACTTCCCCTAATGACGTGTAACAGTTTTGGGGAATACTTTATTTAAAGACAAAATCTTTTGTTTTTACGAAACGTTTGAACAACTGCTTTTTCTTCCTGAATCCTGACTCTTCTTCACACATACGTTCAATTTTGAAGATCGCTTGAAAAGGTATTTCTCTGCAAATGTGTAACACACATAGAAAAAAAAGGTAATTATAAAAAGAAAATAATAAGAGGTATCCTAAGCTGTTAAACACGTATCGTCTCCTGATCACGATGTGTGGAAGGGAACAACCAACCAGTTTCTCTCCTACATTTTTTCCCACATACAACAGTTTCACATATCGTAGAACCACACCCCACATCAAGCGTCAGCCTACAATTAGTTCACTTGCACCCAGACCGTTCGAAGACAATGAATTCGATTAAGATATATTGCTGGATGGTTCATTGTCTCTTATACCAGACATACTCTCAAGTACACACATACACGGGAAGCGTGTGTCAAGTATTACACTGACTAAGAAAAGGCCACATAACTGACCTGATTCCCCTGGATTTTACTCACTTGTTTTAGACAATCAATATACACAAGCGTGATGCACGTTTGCTGTTTTGGACATACCTTGTTAACGAAGATCCTTTGTTCTCTCGAAGCTGGGAGATGGGAGAGCTTTCCTCTTCGCTGATAATGTCATATGGAACAGACCTCCACCACCTCCTAAATTACATGTAGGTAACAGAGATGGAATGTTGTACGTATTTTTATGATACAGTGAGCATGACTAGCAGATGTATCGGCTATATATCCTTTGTCTGCTTTGGCATTTCTATAAGATGTTCCAGAAAGTGAAAAACAGGACAGCAGGGTGTTGCAAAGTTAGCTATTTTCTTATTAAATTTTTCTTCTGAACTTATTTTCCTGCCAAAACCTAAATAAATAATCGGATTTGAATATTCTGCAATTCCTACCGACTATCTGTTCACATTGCATACATCGAATGAAGGAAAGAGTTGTAAGTTTCGTATAGACGGCAAACGAGAAGGCCTTCTGTGAGAAAATGTCGACTGAGTAGAAGAAAGTGCCTGAAATGTTCGAGGTGAAAGTTAATACTGCTAATTCAGTGGGTCGCCACATCACACATCGATAGTGTTGGCAGATCCCTGTTTATTCAACGATTTTCTCTCACTCTATTCGATTGGGCGCAGTACACCCAATCATAGTGCTACACAGCTGGCCTCCCAGGTCACCGAACCTAACACCGGGCCAATTTTTCCTTTAAAAAACGTCAAGAATACCTCTATAAGTGGCAGTTGCCCACAAACGTACAAGAGTTCAAGATTTCACATTGTCATTGCAGTGAAGAATATGTTTAACCGGGTATGATAGGAAATGAACTGGACCTGCGCCGTTACACTGCGAGAGCTACACACGGCACCTGAAATCTAAAAGATAAAACATGGATGTTCTTCTTTAATACATCAGTCGTCACTTTATATTTGTGTATTTTAGAAATATAGTAATTTTCCTTTACGGTTGGTCGTACCTAAAATTATGTAACATCCCCAGGTTAGTTTTCTGTGTTGTCGATGGCATGCTATATATTTATTTGGCATTGCCAAGTTACCACATCATTATTATCATCTGATGTTGTTTATATAGATCTTGCAAACACTTTGTATTTTTTCTAGTGTTGACCACAATCTGTTAAGTAAATTAAGTAAGAGGGTATTCTGTCCAAAGTATCTGGAATCATTTAGGAGTCACCTAACGAACAGAATTTTAGTCATACTATATAAGTTTCTATCTGATGTCAGAAATATTACAAATGGTATACCTCAAGCTTCTCCTTTAGGGCCCTTATTATTTTCTTAACGTTTTTCTTAATGACATTGTGATAGTCATTAAAGACTCCAAAATACTCCTATACGCTGACGATTCTGCTGAAACTTTTAGTCAGCAACTATTATGAAATATAATCATATTGCATCATATCGAATATTTGTAGATCTATCTGATTCTTTATTTTATACGTTTGTATGTATCTTGCATGAATTATAGTGGTATAGTGCCACCATTCTGTTCGCAGTACGTTAATAAATATTACATTATTATTAGTAGTATTGGTATTCCGCTCAGATACAACTCTTTGAACCGTAAGCCACGGCGCAAAATGAACAGATGTTGTTGCCATTACCTTCCATCGGATGGAGATGATGTAAGGACTGGATTTACAGTTTCAAGTGCATTCCGAACCACTTCGTTCAATGTGACTCTGCTACCATTGAACCCGGTACTCCTTGATTAAAGACAACAATCGAGACCCCCACATCCATTGGGAACAGCCGTACGATCACAACAAACCCGAAAAAGAATAGAAATGTGATTAAAAGAAAATAGTTATACATCCAACGGAAAGCGTACTTCCGACCGATCGGAAAACACGAGTAAATCCGACGGCAGAATATCATCAAAACCTCTCACAACAGTTCTTCTTCATCCTCTGTCTTATACGCCTCCTCCTCCTTTCTATTAATTGAAGAGGAAGAGCCATTTTATCGGACGTGGCCCTCGTTAAGCCACAGGACGTGACATCCCTCCTTTTCTTGTATCTTTCCAACACCAAAACCGCCGCCGCCGCTGTGGATACCACTTCAATTCAATAAAACTCTTTCTCCTTCCACTCCACGCCACGACTACTCCTTTTCCAGCCACCACAACAAATCTGTTAGCAGCTTTCTTCTACCCTTTCTTTCCTTCTGCACGTGTAACATCGTTAACTTCAAGCTTCAATCACAGACAGTGCATCGCCAGCTGTTCCTTCAGTTTAGTATTTTCCTTTTCTTCTTTTTTTCCTTTTACCAAATCTCCATTGGAAATAAACTGTGAACACCATTGAGCTGTATTTAACGATACTGGAGAGCTCAAAAATCCGTCGACCTCTATCTAAAAGCGATACTGGACTGACAGATGCCATTGGAAATGTAATGAATATATGAAGCCAGGGAGCGGAGGCGACACTTTATCTCGTTTGTCCACTTCCAGTCTAATCCAATAAGGACTTAATTTTCAATTTTGACTCAATGACGAAGTGGACGATCGAGGCTGAATGTTTGTTCTAACTTCTTATCTTTAAGCACTTGCCGAGCACTCCAGTATCAGTACGTAAAGCTCGATACTAAAACCGAAAAAAAAAGTGAAAAAAGTTCATAAAATTCTTCTTATGAAATTAGTGTGAATCTCCGCCACTAGACGGCAATGCAATTTCATAGATTTACTATGTACAAAATTCAAACATCAATGGTTGCCGTATGTTTCATCACAGAACTAGAAACTTTTTAATTTAGAACTACTTCGCCAATATCTAGAGAAAGGTACAAAAAAAAAAAAATTCTGTACCATCAATTATTCATTGCTGAGAGACATCCATTGTTGGCAAAACAGGCAGAACTAAAGCGTAATTTTGAACGCAAAATTAGCATATTTCAGTTTCAGTTTCCACTTACACCAGTAGGTCGACAATAATGCAATAAAAGCACTTCCGAGTGGCGACTGAATTTTACCTGGAAAGTTCGTAATAACTAATCGTAACTCTGCTTGTCAACTTTTCGTTTATTCCAAAATGGATCTAACTTTCAGGACTAACTCAGCTTACCACGCTTGTCGTTGGATTATTTTAGACTTCAGCAGCAGCTTAGGGCTGCTTTTCTCGCAAGCGTGTGTTGGTGCTTTGCTTGCGATTTGGGTGAGTAGTAGCCAATTGAAACAAGTGTTACATGTAGAACACGAAATAAAACACATATTTCAATTGACAACTCAAAACAAATCGCTAGCAAAAGAAGCAACGCACACTTAAAAAAAAAAAACAGCCCTTATACAACCGCTATGTGCGTATGTCTGTCTGTCAAGCTGCCAACAACTTTCAACTGAGGAACGACTAGGGCTTCAAAGCTGGTTGAGGTGTCGTTGGAAAGATATTAACCAGACGAGTTCAAAGCTGTATAGATTATCCAGATTGGATGAGTGGGTCCAGAGATATGGGGAGTATCCATTTCCCCCACGTAAGTTCCAACTCAGAAACGACTAGGGCTACAGAGGTGGTTGAGATGTTGGAAAGGTCTAAGCTAGACGAGTTCAGCTGTGCACAGATCATCCAAATAGGACGCCCGCAGCTGAAGCCTGGTGGTATGGCACAGGCCCACGTCTGAGCTCTACCTTACTTGTTTTAAGGTTAATGTAAAGCAAATATCTCCAATAAAAGATGGCAGCACTACCTCCGTATATGTCTACTGTATTTTTATCGGTGCATGAAATTTCAATGCTGCTCCTACATATTTAAGCCTAAAGAGTTCAAACTTTCAGGGATGAAAGTTCATAACCAATTCGAGACTTCTATCCGTGCCGATTTTTTATTTTCTTTCCTATTCATTGTTGAAAGAGCTTCATTGTTGTTATGGATGTCCAAACCTGTAACAATGAAGCTCTTTTAACAATGAGCAAAAAGAAAATTAAAAATTGGGACGGATAGAACTCTTGAATTTGTTATGAACTTTCATCCCTGAAAGTTTGAACTCTCTAGGCTTGAATTTGTAGGAGCAGCATTGAAATTGCATACAACGATAAAAAATACATTAGACATATACGGAGATAGTGCTGCCATTTTTTGTTGAAAATCTTTGCTTTACATTAACCTTAATTGGTCTTATTTCTCGATCAATGCACAGAAAAAACAAACGAGATAAGCTGTTTTCTCTAGTTTCTGGTTTCAGAACTTGGTTTGAGGAGGTAACAAACAAAAGCTCACATGCCCATTTTTTATATTTAAAGAATAAAAAGCTTTGCTCGTTTTAAGACCTCAATAAAGAGCTGCATCGAATAATACAAAGTGAGTTTCTGACAAACGTATTTATCCGATCCTAATATATACTTTCTTGATAAAATCTCTTTGCAAGTTTTACTACAAGGTCTTAAACTTTAAAAAAAATAAAATAATGGACATATCAGGTTTTGATTGTTACCTCCTCATTTCTGTAATTGGGCGCAACAGGATGTTCGAGTACAACTCAATGGTGCAGACAAATCGAATTAAGGAACATATAGATACAAGAACGAAAGGGTATTACAGAATCGCTATCTTTAAGTCAAGATGCGTCACGATTGTATCCAGAATTTGTTTACTATTATTATTATTTATTGATTTGTAGGGATCCCCACATTATTTAGAAAAATAATACCGATTGGTTTATATTTTTTTAATACATGGTTTTTGCTTCTTACTGCAAGTCTGGATTTACCAATGACCTCTATCTAAAACCGATACTAGACTGACAGATGTCATTGAAAATTTCATGAATGTATGAAGCCAGGGAGCGGAAAGGACACTTAAGTTTGTCCACTTCCATTCTAAACCAATATAGACCAAATTCTCGGTTCCAACTCAGTTTTTTACGCTTGATATCGCTGTGCGACCTGTTTTTTATGTACGTCTTAATTATTGCAAAAAAAAAACGTAAATATTATGTGCACTGTTTTCTATTATATGTAGAAACTGTAAAAACTGTACCTTTGACTTGTGAATAGAAAATGCCAATTTTGTACCCACAATTTTTTAGAGACAGTGGCGAATCCAGGGTGGTTGGGTTTAAAGGGGCGGTTCTTTGCCTTCCAGTTCTTCGGAGGGAACAGATTAATAATAAAAGAACGAAGGTAAAATATGAATCCCTGTGTCCATCACTGATTCTAAAAAAATTCGGGGTACATTATACCACCTATTTTTCAGAGGCAGTAATGGACCCAGAGATTCATATTTGACCTTCGTTCTTTTATTATTAATCTGTTCCCTCCGAAGAACTGGGAGACAAAGAACCGCCCCTCCAAACCCAACCACCCTGGGTTCGCCACTGTCTCTAAAAAATTGTGAGTACCAAATTGGAATGGTGTACCCACAATTCAAGGGTACAAGTTTTAAGGTGTGCGGTATACTCTTATAGGAATAACTCAGGAATTAAGACTTAAGTACAAAAAAAAAAAAGTCGCACAGCTATAAGAAGCGTATAAAACAACAAGTTCAAATATTTGCTCTGGCATCTATCTTTCGACATTAAGCAGTCACTCCAGTATCGTTACATAGAGCTCGATGGTGTTTACAGGTAGGTGAGTGTGCTTTGCCTGAGAAAATAGTTTTTTCTTTTTTTTTTAAGTAAAACTTTAAAACGTTCACATCGCTACTCAAAACATTTCTTAACTGAGTGGTTGAAATGTTATTTGTCTATGGAGACAGAATTCAGCCATCGAAGGTTTAGAACAAATTATTTGATCTTGTGAATAAAACGAAAACCTTTATTTCCTCTTTCTCTTTATATTCGTCTAATTACAGAAAGATAAATCTACTTGAAATGGCACTACTGTTTGTTTCTTCTAGTGTGTTTTGAATCTGTGAATCGATAGTTTTGATTTCGAAGAGGGTAGATTTGATTCTAGATAGTGTTTATTGCCACCAGCAGGAAAGGTAGCATTAGACTGAACATTAAAATTAAATTATTTGGAGTAACAAACCAAATGCAGGTAATGCAAGATTACAAAGATACATTAGACTAGTACTGTAGTAATTACAATAAAGGGTAGAGGTGGTGAGGAATATGTCTTCAAAGAAACCTTAATTTTTCGACAAAACTGCGCTAATCTCAAAATGTCAAAGCTTGAAAAAAAAAAAAAAAAACGAATTTAAGGTTTAACCTTCCGAAAATATTTTACATCTTTCCATTACGTTGGTGATCATCAAATCATTCTATTCTTAGGGAAACAAACAAAAAAGTAATGTGTACTACAGATTCTCTTAATTAGTATAGATATATGACGTCACGCTAATAAACTTCTGCGTTAAGAGAAAAGAGGGGGAGGTAAGAAAACATGTGGTTGGTTTTAAAGTGAAACATCCCCTCTTTCTCTCCTCGGCAGTTAAGAGTCACCATCTTCCCCCCTCCTCCACCCTTCCCTTACATCTAACCCCGGAGGAAGAAACAGTGTCATGCATTCATTGCAACCTCTTGACATAATGACAGACTCCGTTCTACTTCAGATTAATCATATGGATGGTAATCTAATAGCATAAACCAAATGCTACTCTCCTTACTTTCTTACACGGGGGGGGGATGTAAGGGAAGGGTGGAGGAGGGGGGACTTGAAAAAGAAAAGTGTATTTTTTTCATTAGTTTCTCACAAGAGGGCACACAGTTCGTCAGATGGCCACATACGAAGACAAAATATGTTTCCAGTAAGCCAGATTCTAGCGAAATCACCAACCAAAATGCGTTATATATTGGGATTGATGCACTGTAAATAACAGTTGATTTTTTTTATCATTATTTTTAATGCTTGTATCATGTGAGTCAAGTTTTAACATTTTCTAGTAGACTTTTTCTTGTCTCTTTATGTGGGCATTATAATGTAGTTTTCCTTGTAGTCAGAATAACCAGTAGCTTCAGACTACATACAGTTGCCAAAATGAGCGAGTTTTTTTTACTAGTAGTCAAGTAGTAGAACGCACAGTTTAGGTCAGGTTAGTTACCGAAGAGTTATTATAATGTAGTACGTCCACTAAATTCTATCCTAGTCATGGGGTGATTTGACTTTAAAAGTATTATTCTAAACGATAGCTTTTAAAGTAATTCCCCACCACCACCGTCTCTCTCCTAAATCCGCCCAAGATCCTAGTACAAACGTCTGCATAATAAAAGGCACAGTATAATTATTAGTTAAAACAATTACGCATCTGTGCCCTTGAAACTAATAGCGGGTGCTCTAAAAATCGCGCTCAAATGTGAAAATGTCCTTCATAACATTTTGCTGCGATGCGTAATAAGGTGACAATAATGAAAAGGGCTATAACTCCTGTTATTCGACAGGTAAAGTTTCAACAAGTGTGACAGTAGACGGGTCAGTGGGATAGTTGTTACTTGTTAGCCCTTGTGGTCCAGGAGGTAGCGTCGCGGACTCCGTAGAAGCAACGGGTAGGTAGGTACCCCGCGGTCGACCATCCTGACTGAGGTTTTCCAGAGGGGTATCTCAGTTTCACCAGACGAATGGTACCTTAAGTAACGCCCTGGCCGATATCTTCAATATCCTCTATCTAACCCATCCCGCCCGATTGCAAGATGCCAAAAGGCCTTAAATAAATTCAATAGGATAGTCGTTTCCAAACTATCAGAACCGGAATATCACTGGCTGCAACTCTGACTCGGTTGTCTTTTATCTGTCGAACAATAGGAATTCCCTTCTAATACAAAGCAGAAATAATTGTTGTAAAAAACAGTAGAACATTTGAAGTAAAACTTTAGATGCTTGGGAGGATTGGCTCTGGTCGAATGGATGATGATGATGGAATGAAGAAAGTGAGAGGAAGCAGGATAACCCCGAGAAAACTCACGCACACGATGTTTATCCACCACAAAGACCCCATGACATGAGCCGGGATCGAACTGAAGACCCCACGCACCAGAGGTGAGCGCACTACCACTGAACCACCGCGGCGTGGGAGCATTGAGTTTCTCCATGTTTATAACTAGTTGATGAAAAACAAAAGAAAGGAGAAAAGGACATGACGAATCAACGATTTCTAATAAGTTTTTTTTTTTTCAGTGTACATCCAACATTTAATCTTAGATTGCTACACCCAAAAATTCATCTACTCATGACATGTGAGAATCACCATACCAAATGAGACATCTGTAGCTGTTACCACTTGATATACGTATCTTAGGACTATAAAGTGAAATCTTAATAAAAGCCAAATGAAGAAGAAAAAAAAAACATAGCCTTGCTCATATGGAACCAAACACATTACAACTCTTGTGCGGGTTCCATAAGAAAAGGGAATGCTATGAAACAGTAATGTACAGTCAGGTTCAAAAGTTCCTTCCTGTTCGTAAAATTTCTTTTTGAAATTATATATGAATTCATTTTAAGGCCTTCAGGCATCTCAGACCGGGATAGGATTGTGGAAGCCAGAGCTTATTTTGTATGTACCATCCCGGCATTTACCTAATGACTGAAGAAGACCCTGGAAAAACTTCAGTCAGGATGATCAACCGCTAGGATCGGTCCCAGGACCTCCCGAATCTTAAGCCAACCCTCTACCACTGAGCCACGGCCGCTTGTTGTAAGATTTCTTTCTGAGTACTGTTTTCTGCAACTTGTGATCTTCTTTAAATTACAAAAAAGTTACGTGCCTGACAAGCATTATCATTAAAGAAGATATTGACTTTATAACAATATAGAATCTGCCGCTATATGTAAAGTTCCGTTTTCTCGAAACTCAAGACTGTTCAACAACCCATCTTTTCTTACTTAACGAGTTTGCGTGTAAATGGCAACTTCATTGGAATCTACAGACGCGAAAAACCACAAAGGCCAGCCAGCTGTGGTGAACCTCAAAACAGAGAGAGATTCTTCGTGGTTTCTTAAATGTATTTTTTCCGGAAGTGACGTCACTTCGCAGAAATTTCCGAGACGAACTTTGGAGTTGGGTGTTGGCGAATATATCTGCTACGTATGCTTGTCTTGCCTTGTGCTGAGTGTTGTTGTTTGATGTGACAGTACCTTTATGGGAAAAGCAAACGCAAATCAACTATTTTCTTTTTTCTTGACTGATGGAACTGCAAACATTGGGGAAAATCCCGGAAAACATTACCATCCATCCACACACACATACTTAAATAAGTACATTCAATTTATTATTCAACATCATCTTCGTGTTTCCCCCCTCCTTTTTCTTCTTGTTTCCTTTCCATTTGTTTGGTTTCCTTGTGCGTTACCTTGAACCGTCTTTGAAATCGCTGGAAGGCAAACGATACCTACACCTATTCATCCTTTAGTGCACCCACATGTATAAATAAGTCATTATTGGTCCTTCCTGAGTCATTAAATTTAGTTATGGCCACAGAATTTTCAAATCCTAGTCGTGGTACACCAACACACAGTGCGGCCGATTCCAAAAAGGCTGACCAAAAGTCTAAAACGCAAGTGAATGGTCTCAAAATCTGTACTCGGGGTGTTTTTTGCGTCCCTGATTACGAATTTGAAGTCAGAGTTGCAAAATATAACCCCCTTCATCACCTATTGACAATCCCTATTCGTGAAACAGACTGTATTTATCATGTTACAATCAAGATGAATATGGCTTTTTTGGGTCGCTGATTACGAATCTGAAGTCAGAGTTGTAAAATTCAACCGCCTTAACAACATTTGAACATTTTAGCGTATACTTAAATTATAATTGTTTTTAATGAAATATGATGATGTCTTTTTAATAAATGATTCCTGATTTTTTCCTGGGCGACCATTTTCAATCCAAGATAGTGACTCTTTCAATATATTGTAATATTTACCTAAACTACTCGTGATAATACACCTTTGTGCCAAATTTTGTAGCTCTAGCTCAAACGGTGTGAAAAATTGAATCTTGGGTCCGCCATTTTGAAACGATTTAATAACAAACTTCGGGCAGTTATATATATATATATATTGACGAACATACATTTGACTCTAACTTACAATAAATCTGACAGCGGAACAACACGGCACAACATAACTTGTTGATAATAACATATTTTAACGCTTTCAATTAATAAAAATCAATAACATGTAATAATTAAAATATGACGCAACTCTTCTCCTCAAAATATTACTAATAATAATATGAGATTCTCTCTCTCTCTCTCTCTCAATAGCGACGTAGTAGCGACCTCTTCACGTAATAGGTAATTCTCCTTTATATAGACTCCTTAATATCACAATCAGTAGCTTACACTCCGTGGGTTTAATAGTAAGCATGCGCCAATCCTATCATAGAATTAACCAGATGCCCTTTCCGATAACTGGTCTTAGTACAGCCACTAGCGGGACGACACTTGGTTTGTAACCTTTAATGCTGACCTGGAGTGTTACACCCCAGCAGACTTACTGTACGTCATACAAACATACGAAGAAAAACAGGTATTCGATTTGTCAGAGTTAATTCTTAAAAATTCATTTAGAGACTTAATCGTAGATCAAGGCCATTTATCTTGTATTACCTATACAAAAGGCCTTAAAACATTGCTCATACAATATATTGCTTGAACACGTTTGAAAATATAAATTATCACATAAAAGATTTATAAATTAATTTCTCGTTAAAACATAGTTAATTAAATAAATCCATTGTTCTAATTTCATAAAAGAAAAAAAATGTCATAAATTAATATAAATATTTCTTCAACAACAACAATTATAACATATTTTTTCAACTTTTGAATGACGTACCATTCCCATTGCCAAAATTAAAAATTATCTATTTAGATTGTTGTCTGATTAAATAAAATTACATCTTGAATCCAAATTGAATCCCAAACAGATACAAATTTCACGTATTACATACATGTAATACTCATATCAAACAATTATAGTTTCACTAATAACACTAGTTAACAAGGTTTTTGTAACATCAGAGAAAACACCTGATCTTATAGGAACTTTTTGCGCTGAATTCGAATATGCATTCAGTTTTTCTCCATCATGTACAGTTTTCCCGCCACTGAGGGATTTTGGGGAAATCCCCTAAAAAAATTCCCTTTTTCACATATTTTATACCCCTAGCTCTTGTCCCCTTACGTGTAGTAATACAGAAATTATACCAAAGTAAACCTTGATTGATACTTAATAAACCCTCCAAGTTTCATAACAATCGCATTATTCTTTCTAGAGAAATAAATATATTTGTAAGTATACTGTGTGTACTGTTTATTGCACCACATAATATTGCTTTCAGAACTCTTGATACAATCATCCAACTTCTTTCAGTTTTCTTAATTAAATCGTTACCAAATATTCCTATTAAATGTAATAGAGTGCAAGAGAAAGAAAGAATGAAATACAGACTCATTGTTTTGTTGACAACAATGAACAAATACAGTCTCAATTTTCCCCTCTCCTTTGCCTCCGCCTCTTTCTTTCTTGTGTTCCTGACACGTGGTGAGGAAGTTTTATACATTTCTATATTGAAGTGTGGTTTATTCACTTTCTGTCTTTGCTGCCAAAAGTGATTTCGTATTTAATCTTAACGGCATTATACCCAGACAAGACCAGAAGTGTGGTTTGAGATCAGTACAATGGCAACAAGAGGACGCGTTCATGTTTTAACTCACCAAATAGTTTTTTGTTGTGTGTGTAGCCAGTTTGTAGTTAAGAGACAGTGTAGATCCATTATGACATCGGTGAAACTATCATTTGTGTGTCGTGCTACGTCACTTTACTTGAATGGGCCAAAGGAAAACGGAGATTCATGAAAATTGCTGTACCAATGGTGTGGAGAGAACCCACCAACCATGTGCATGAATTATTTTTGTCTCACAGTAGTTAAGGGACATTCTAAAAGAAGCAAATGCAGAATAAGTTACTCCAGCGTTAAAAACCGCAATTAGATCTGTTCCGCACTGGGATGAGCTTCCATTTCCCGAGCCACCTACCAACTGGGAAGAGATATGCCCAGAAGAGTCTGATGATGAACCATCGAGATCAACATCTACATCCACGGATCCAACGTTCACTTTGACTGCAAGGTAAACAGTGCCGAGCTAGCTGCCTCGAATAGCATTTAAGTGTGTTGTGAGCAACGTTTTGGGCAATAACAAAGCGGAGAATTACAGTAAATCGTACAGGACATGCTACAGAAATACAAAGAGTTGGGTTGTAGGATGTCTTTAAAAATCCAGTGTTTACACTCCCACCTTAGCTTTTTCCTGCTAACCTAGGTACTGTCAGCGACGAACAGGGGGAAAGATTCCACCAAGACATAATGGCAATGGAAAAGGTACCAGGGACGATGGGATCTTTCAATGATGGAGGATTATTGTTGGGGTCTTGTTAGAGAATGCAACACTTCTTACAAAAGAAGGAAGTAGTGTATATTTTTGTAACTCAATGGAAGTTTCATACATTCTGGTAGTTTCAATGGCTTATTCATGACATTTTGTATATTTGTATTATTGTTTATTGCAAATTGTCATACATGTAAATTGTATTGTATTCTATTTTGTTTTTGTTTGTGGTAATACAGCTAATAGTTTTTTTCTTTTTTCAAATTCAAGAGATCTGACAGCAATGTTATGTGGTGCAATAAACAGTACACACAGTATACATACAAATATATTTATTTCTCTAGAAAGAATAATGCGATTGTTATGAAATTTGGCGGGTTTATTATGTAGCAATCAAGATTTACTTTGGTATAATTTCTGTGTTATTATACGTAAGGGGACAAGAGCTAGGGGTATAAAATATGTGTAAAAGGGAATTTTTTAGGGAATTTCCCCAAAATCCCTCTGTCGCGGGAAAACTGTACGTGATGGAGAAAAACTGAATGCATATTCGAATTCAGCGCAAAACGTTCCTTTAAGGTCAGGTGTTTTCTCTCATGTTACAAAAAGAAAGTTTAAATTTGTTGATTAGGGTAATTTGTATTTGATAAATTATTATTTCGTAACTTTTTTATATATTCTACGTACTTTCAGACGTTGATTCCATTTTATTTGATTATGTTCTGCTTCAATCTAAAGTTTTTATACGACTTTCAACACGTGCGTCGTTTACTGCCTCAGTAACACAATCGATGCCAATCGAACAGAGGTAGCTTCGCGACTCCTATTCTGGGACACGTAAAAGGAAATAAACACTTTCATTCACCATTACATACTATAGCCAACCCAACATGAAAAAATCCCTAACTAGTTACTTTTTTTTATTACTTTTAAACAGATTTTTTAGAATCGTCCCCACTATACAACATGATCACTACTGTTGTGCTGTGTGGTTGAAATCTTGTGTTCGGTTTGCCGGAAACATGGCACAAACAGACAATTAAAAAGAACGCTAGACATACACGTATGTTGCCATCGAAAATTCCATGACTCAGGTGTCGTTGGAAAGGTCTGGGCAAGACGACTTCAAACCCGTCTTTAACCTGATCGCAGGTGCGTTTCCCGAATTTTTTGGGAAGGGGAATTTTCAACTTTGGAACTACTAGAGCTAGGAAGGTGGTTGAGGTGTCGTTGGAAAGGTTTGAGCAAGACAACTTCAAACCCGTATCATTCATCCAGACCTCAGAGACGGTGCCAGAGATAGAGGGAAGTTTTCAATTCAGGAACTACTAGGACTACGTAGGTGGATGAGGTCAAACCCCTATAGAACATACCGGTACAATTAAGGAGATGGACTGCAGTTTATAGCTTAGGAACTGCTAGGGCTAGAAAGTTGGGTGAGGTGTCGTTGGAAAGGTCTCGGCGCATTTTTAATGCAACATTGACCATTCAAATATGATGCTCGCTGCTGAAGACTGGCGGTAGCACATGCGCACAGCCCTCCCCTCCCCCACTGAGTTCCGCCTAAATTGTTTTATTCTTATTTTTCGAATTATGTACATACTGGACTGCGTATCTAATAACGTTTCTTGTAAAGAATATTCGCATTATTTTGCGTAACTCAAAAATTAAAATATAGATAAGAAAACGAGTTGCACAGCAACAGCATACCTATAAACCTGGGTTAAGAACTGGAAGTTTGATCCCCTTATGATTAAATCAGAAATGGACAAAGGAGACCCTTACTTCTTGCTTCAGATACCAACTAGATTTGATAAGGCATTCGAGCGCTCCACTATGTAAGTCTATGTTACACTCTAAATTTGGAAGAGCGGAATTTTCTTTGAATTGAGTGGAATATTTCATCTTAGGATAGCAGAAAAAGGGACCACTCTTTTAGATGGGATTTTTATCTGAGGAAAAAATTAGAAATTTCCACACGAGAAAAGAGATGTCATCTATGGTAGCTCTTTTCAATGGGAATGTAATATTTTTAGATGAATTTCCAATCGTAGTCGAGTGGGTTCATCTTTGCAAAGGAAAATTACGGAATAAAATGTTGAAAATGCGAAAAGAAAGAAAAGGAAACATTTATTCATAAGTAGTAAGAAAAAAATAATAATATTCAGATGAATGAAAAGGAGAAAAAAAACATGAGTCGGCGAGAATTGATCCCCGGCTGCCTGGCCAGCGATCCAACTCTCTATCCCTATTCTAGACACTCGTAAGAGAAAATGCTTTCGCACGGGTCTTTATTGTAAATATCTTCCTCCTGACGTCTTCTGGTATATTGTTGTCATTGTGAAAAGTTATCAGGTCTTCTATTATCATTCCTTTAACTAAACGCAATTAACTTCACGGTACGGCATCGCCTTTCGATAGCACTCGTGGTAAAATATGGCAGATAACAAACTTGACTAGTACCCATGCTGCATTGCGAACCATTCGAAAAGGTCTCGAAAAATCACTCTTTCAATTTTGAATTGAATTGTATTTATGGCCTTTTAGCATTTCTGTTTCAGGCCGGGATTGTGAATGTGTCGACCAAGGCCTTGGTTAAGGTACCATCCGGCCATTCGCCTAGTGAAACTGATGAAACTCCTGGCAAACTTCAGTCTGGATGCTCGGCCATGGGGCATAAATGACATCCATAAAACATCGGAATACCATATCAAAAGATCACACTTTCTATTCAAAGGCAGAGTATTTGTGAAAAAACACTTCTTTCGATTGAAATTTAATATATATATATTTTATAAAAACAGTTTCTAATCGAAAAATATGAGCGAAAATTTCTGTTCTGATTTACTGCGTACAGTACTGATCAATAGTTTGGTTACTCCTGAATATGTTTCCCTGGTGTAGCATGGCTAAATTAAATGTCCTCATCTTAGATTTTCTGTCAATTTCTGTCAACTAGACTTTCAACTCAGATAAAAAGACTGTCTTTCTTAAGGAATTGAGCCTGCATTATTCTTGAATGCTTAAGGTGAAAGTATATATAATTATACATATAGAATTCTTTGGTTCCAATATATGGAACTACTTTTAGTCTTACATAACAAGTGTGATGTTGCTGGAATATCATCAACAAGAATAATAACAATTAATGTTAATAGTTTTAATTAAATGCTTCAGGAAACGACTTCAATTGTCACTCATCTGTTACCTACGTCATAGATATGCATATACAATTAACGAAATATTTCCACAGTGTCCTCTTTTATATTAAAACACAATCAAATGAAGTACTGTATGCAATATGATGTAAATATAAGAAGAAGAAAAAGAACACTAGGGTGGATATAAAAACGAAAGTGACCACATATCCTAACACAATATGTGACACGTAATATGTTAAGTGGCATGAAGAGATATGTTAAAACACAAACATACGTTACCTTCCCCCCCCCCTCCCCCGTCGCCTTCCACTTCATTTTAAATTCAACTTGCCTTCACACGTGGCGGATGATGCTGTATCCTCCGACCAAAGAGGATTAAAACTTCTGTCATCTCTCTCTCTTTCTCTCTCCGTCTGTGAGTCAGCATCTTAACAATTAGGAGCGGTTGGTGACTCAAGGACGAGTGTGTTATTTGTTGAAGGCAGATCATTTATAGAAGACAAAAAGAGAAAAACAGCTATTTTGTTTCCTATCTCATCTCTTTCTTCTTCTTTAACATGTTTTTTATTCTTTTCTTTTCAAATTCTCCATTCATTCATTTACTCATCCCTTGTTAATTTCATATCTACTACACTTAGAAAGAAAACAATCCACTGTTTTAGAATATTTTGTACACGTTTTCTTTTCTGGAACTCTCTTTTAGGTCTGTGCTCAGAAAGTGTTAGTTAGGGGGTGTTCCATTCTTGAAATTCAATATTCATACTTAAAATACAATATTGATATTTGAAATACAATATCGATACTTGAAATAGAATAACGATACTTGAAATACAATATCGACACTTGAAATTCAATATCGATACTTGAAATACAATATCTGTACTTGAAATACAATATCTGTACTTGAAATACAATATCGATACTTGAAATACAATATCGATACTTGAAATACAATAACGATACTTGAAATATAATATCGATACTTCAAATTCAATATCCATACTTCAAATTCAATATCGATATTTGGCAATGTATCGAAATATCGAACTTAAGTATCAAACTGAACTATCGAACTAAATAATGGCCTGCCTAACTGCCTAAAGCTGCAAAGTTGCTTAAAGATCCTACAAATTAAATTAAATTCGAAGTAAATAACGAATCGAAAACATCGAAATAAAATATCAAACGAAAATATGGAAGCAAAATATCAAAATATCAATTTAAGATATCGAACCGAAATATCAAACTAAACTATCGAATAGAAGAACTAAATATAAACCGAAATATCGTATCGAAATGTCGAACTAAATATCATATCGAAATATCGAATTAAAATATTTTGAACAGAAATTTCGCACTAAATATCCACCTAAAATATCGTATCGAAATACCCAATATGAACAAGTTTCAAAATACCGAAGTTCGATATTATTAAAGATCTATTCGATATATCGAAAACTGGAATATTTCTAGTAGTAACGTGTACAGAAAGTGTGCACAGTCTATCAAGACCAAGCTGAAGATGAGTTTTGAATGCTTGCTCAATTAGGTTTCCACAATCACCTTTTGGAACATTTTCTTGTAAAATAAAATTCAATATTTACACCACTGGTCATCTGGGAATTTCAAACTTAACTGTTATGTTATAAGAATCTTTTGTGAACTAATTGTTGAAAAATACACACAAAACTTTATCGATGCCGCGACTAGGAGTCGAACACGGTTTTTGCGGGAAACAACGTGGGCCTCTGTATATCTATTATTTGGGTTTTGCAAGGTGAGGAGAATACATTTTGACCCTTTTTTATCAAGAAGAAACAACTCTCTGAAGTTATTGTGCCTGCAAAAGTAATATTTATGTCCATACGAAATGAACGCAAAAGTGACAGATACTCAACACATGAAAGCAAGGTAGCTTGTTTGTCTCTATTTCATTAGCTTAACTGAAGAGCAAAATCTTACTAGTTTATTAACAAATAACATTTATATTACATGTTAAGCATATGTTTGTATTATTAATAAAACTACAAACTGCGGATATGATGAGAATAAAAGAAAAATTTAGATTCTCGCAGTTTGTTTGAATCTAGACGCGCCTAGAGCAACGACGGCTTTCCGTCGTTACTTTAAGTTTTTAACATCGAGGGTTAATTTACTAGAGCAACGACGGGATGGAACTGCACAAAACTTTGCGTAAACAGTACTTTTGCGAATGCCCACTGCTAACAGGGAGCTGCGCCCCCCCCCCGCGCGGCTAATGCCGCCCAGCTTCCTTCGGACGCACCCTCCCCCCGTATCGCTCGGTGTGCATCCTGCCCTGGTGGGTTTATATAGATCCTAGTTTTTAGTGGCCTCTTTTAAAATTGTAAATCACAACTTTTATTAAATTTCCTTTTGTGTATTTACATAAAAAACGAAACAACTTTAATTTTCTTTTTTAAAAACATATGCAAAAAGTCGACGCCAGGATTTGAACCCGGGACCTTTGAATCAGCTTCCTGACGCCTTATCCACAAGACTAAACTGCAGCTACCGGGATGAGTGCTTCTCGCTGTTGTTACCTTGTAGTTCAAGCTACGCGAGAGTGAAATATATTACGTCGTTGCTCTAGTAAATTAACCCTCGATGTTAAATACTTAAAGCAACGACGGAAAACCGTCGTTACTCTAGACACAACCTTAAATTAAATACAAAACAACCATCACCAAATACTCAGAATCACTTATATCAGTCGTGGTACTGATGTAAGCGTTTCTGCTGTGCGTCTGCTCGACGTGAAATAGCTCTAACCATCAATACCTATCTAATAACATGCCCCAAAGCTGCCAAAACGACCACGGGCAAAAGCTCCAACGCGTCTAACTAATAAATTAAACGTCTGTGGCGTCAAAAGCAAGGTATTTATTCAGAGGGTTGAAAATATAATAAGATTAAACTACATAATTCCTCCTCTAGTTTGAAATTCCCGCCATGAACCATTTACGTGTTAGGTCTGTACATCTTACTGGTGTACATAAAGGTTTACAATATTGGATCTATTGTCCTTATTTGTTCTTAGTTTCTTCATTAAGTACTAATTAATCTTTTTTATTCATCTGTCATTAATTAACAAACAGTAAATGCCAATTTCTTTTTCTACAAAAAGTTGTTCACTTCGATTTTCTCTTAACAATAACAGTGATATCTATCGTTCACCCTGTGAAACCTGATAATTCTCGCTTTCACTTTACTTGGCTTTAACTATCGCATATTGATTAAAACTTCATTTAAAAATTAATAATTAATATTCAAAACCCTTTGGAATTAATAATATCATTCCCTTCTTTACACAAAACAGTATCTTTTACTCTCTCCTATCCTACTCCATACTATAGGGCCATAGCAGAGTTGCTATATAGATATGTGCATTCAATTATTTGGGCCGATGGTTTGAATTTACTTAAATTAGACACAAATGAATTAAGAGAATCTAAATTTATTCTTTATTCTCATTATATCCGCAGTGTGTAATTTTATTAATGAAACAAATATAGTCTGTAACATACAATGGAAATGTTATTTGTTGATAAACTAGTAAGATTTTGCTCTTTAGTTAGGCTAATCAAATAGAGACAAATAAGCTGCCTTGCTCCCATCTGTTGAGTATCTGAAACATTTGCACTTTTGCATTCATTTTGTATCGGCAGTAGCATATGACAATCAAACACAAAATAACTATTCAGGGAGTTGTTTCCCGTTGATAAAAATTATCAAAATATGTTTTCCTTACCTTGCAAAACCCAAATAATATATATAGAAGCATAAGTTTCCCGCAAAAAAAAACCCGACATGATAGAAACATATAATATGTTTGATGTCTGGATTGCTATAAAGGTAGGATATGCTTAGATATGCTGTTAATGACACAATCATATATTGTTTTCTAAACATATTTCTGTTAAAAATTTACTTAAAAGTGAACAAAGTTGAACCGCCTTTTAAAAATACACTACAAAGAGTAAAAATCTAATGAATACAATATTAGAGAAAACATATTTACCGGTATGAACTTCATTGGAGCAGACAAAATATTAATACTGAAACCATAGACAAACACCCTGTTTTATCATTGTGTTGACTTCATCAGTTTTAAGCGCACATTCTGAAGTTCTCGCTTTTTTTTAAAAAAAATTTCTATTTCAATATTTTTCTTATCGACTACTCTTACTTTATTGAGCCCTACATAATGTCTCTGTTCTTTATGTTAATTTTTTTTCTTTGTCTTTCACTCATGCTTGGAACAATGTCATCGTTGTTACGATAGGACTTGTACAATGCACAGAAGGATTTACAATCCTGTATAAGTCGTGTTTATGGCATCAGACGAATGAACAACTGCTATAAAATTGTTCCTATGACGTAACGTTTCTAGAAAAAAGATTAAAGCGAGCTTAAGCTTGTTCATTGAAGACACACAATACAAACAGAAAGAGAGAGAGAGGCAGAGAGATGCCGCAAGTAGATGCTGTATTCTGCTACGATATACGTATCTCACTACCTTCCAAGTGAGTTAGTTGTTGATTTGGATTATTTTGACAAAAAAAAAAGTCGAAATTTTGACCAAATCTAAAGGCGCTGTAACACTATCGAGCTTGCTGATCAGCTTCCTCGAAGAGCAAGCACGACAGTGTAATAATGCCTTATACTAACGAGCTTGCTCGACGAGGAAGCTGATCAGCAACTCGACAGTGTATTAGCAAAAAGTCCGTTAAAAATACTCAAGGGGAGGCTCGTCGATCAAGCTGGACAACATTTGGAAAGACTAAATTTCCTCGATGCCTAGTGCGGAAATGCAGTCGAGGAAGCACAATAATATACAATATATATTTTTCACTTTGTTCCACGCACTTTCACAAAGGTAAGCCGGAGTCTTTGCGTCAATCAAGGAGCAGAGAGGATTAGCTTTCGAGCACACGGCGACAGTTTGACCCGAGGAGGAAGAAGGTCCTCTCATCTCTTTTGTAATCGGTCCTGAAACACATACAGTATGTTGTCAGTTCCTTTATTTCACTTTACTTTCTGTAACCGTTACTTGCACAAAATCAACTGAATAGTAATTTTTATAAAGGCATCAGTCCACAATTTAGTTATTTTTAGTTTTGCAGTATTTCAGAAAATACAGATGTAGCTGCAGTGCATATAAGTTTTTTGTAGTGAGCTGATTTAACTTTATAATTTAAAGTTATTCTAAAGGACTACTTAATGTGAATCTCGAAAGCTAGATGGTGCTCAAAACGCCCTATCTCTTTAGTTTATCAAAAACTCAGACGGGTGCTCGGCGATGGACAAAAATTAGAAGCATCTGGTGGCCAAAGATAGAACTACAGTATGCTCAAACTGACCGCATAAGCTGTGATTCTCCGGGCATCAGTCAAAGGACTCATTCATAAGAACACTAGCTAATCTATCAGGAAAAGTTTCAATCAAGTGAAATAGAATTAATGATTTGGAAAACCTAAAGTATTTATGTGCCTGATGAGTACTTAGAATACTATGATAAGACTTGAAAGCAGCCTGTGAACAATGAAAACCCAAAAGGATGACTAAATTTAATGTCAAATGATTATCTGTGTTGTATTGATAAATCAGTGTTATGACCTTTAGAAGAATCTAATTGATTCAGTGTTTTTGGTCAACATTAAGTTAGCTTAGAAACATAAATGAATGAGAAAAAAAAAGAATGAGTAAGAAATAAATGTGGTTTCTGTATTTTTTTCCAAGGATGTTCTAATAGAGGATTTGCTTGTAGCTATCTAATACCCAGAGAAAGAATGAAGCCAAAAAAAAAAACTGAGCATCGACCAAGGCGACGAATCTGATTGGTCAGCGAACAACTAGAGGGCTTGTTGCCATCTTTGTTAGCTGGAAATAATGTTTTTGATTGAAGTAAGTGGGCTAACTGGACGGGACTATGCTGTGACGTTTGGCTTCATGTTCTTGGCAAAATCTCATATCTTCTATTAGAACATCCTTGACTTTTTCTTCATGTTTTAAAGGGCATCAATCCCCAATATTTACTGAGCAATAACATATTTATATATTGCAATAGTGAGACAATCTGATGATTCAGAATCGCTTTTAAATGATCGAACCTGCTAGCTTCCATGTAACTTATCTCGCGTTTATTATTTTCTATTCAAAAACGTTTTTTTTCTCAATTTCCCCAAAACTTGTTCTCCTAGGCTAATGCCCTTTTAAAAACATGCGATTTATGATTTAACAATCTTTGTCTAATTGTATATCTAATTCCATGTTTCCACCACTGGAGAGGAAGACCAAGAATCATACGCTCCACGTTTATCTTTTTTTAACAAGACTCTCTGGGAGCTCTTTCTAGTCGAAGATTTCTTTCCACAAACAAAAAGAAAATTACTTCTCTACTTAATCTGAAGTCATTCGTCTTTGTGGCTTTCGTTTTTCAACTCAAAGTACTGAGGGAATAGATAATTCACATACTCATATTTGTGAAACGTGAATTACTCTGCTCCAAGAGAACATACTATCAATAGCTTTCAACAACATGTTCAAACACTTCGATGTCTTTGGAATTAATCCTTTGAACAACCAAAATGAACGAGAAAGAATGCAGTGAAAAGAAATACTAATGGTAACTAAAAGAAAATCGTCACGATTACTTGGAAAGTCTCCAATCTGATTAGTTTCCGGTCTCAGTTTGCGACAGAGATTCCAAAAATGACGGCACTAAAGCTCTTCGAACAAGCAATTCCTAACGGAAATAGGTCACTACAATACTCTTAGCGTTGAATTAAGTGAAACACAATGGGCACTGAGCAGCTGCTTGTTGGGAAGTCCCTGCTTCGTCTAGTTGATAGAGCGTTTGCTTGTGGTTCGATTTCCGGTGAAGTAAAGATTTTTCACTTCATTATTCAAAGAACTTTGTTTGTTTTCCTTTTTTACTTTTAAATAATTGATCTCGTTCTCAATATTTTACAAAATTGACGGAAATAGGTTAGAAAAGTGAAATTAGATTTTCTCCTTTTGTACTTTTCAGCATTTTACAAAATTCACGAAACTAGGTGGGAAAAGTCAGGTCATATCTTTTTTCGTTATACGCATTTTCAAAATGATACACACTTCATGGAAATAGGTTAGAAAAGTCGTTAAACAGTTTTATCAATCATTTAAGATCTCCACTTACCTGCGGCAAGTTTCGCTGTGTACTCCTTGTTCTCGACGATGTAATCGAGTCCTATTCGGGAATCCATGACTGCTTGCACTTCGTTTTCCACCCAGCTGGCATTGAGCAGGGTGGACAGACGTTGGCGGAAATTGGCGACGCGGGTGGATCGGTAGCGTCGCTTTGTTGGGTGTGGTGGAGGACGATCAAAGTGAGGCCATGGCCCCCGTCCAGGGATGGACTTCCCTTTCCACCCTGAAAAGAAAAAAAGAAAAATAGATTTTACAATTTTTTTAACAGTCCTCGTTTTCTTTTAACATTAAAACTTCCCTGATAAAATTAATTACATTTGAAAGAAACTCCAAAACCAGAATTCGAAATAGAAACCTTAGTATCGAATTTCTGACTTTGTCATTTCTTCACGTTTTCTCAAGTTTAGTTGCTTTAAAAGTATATACACATCACTGTTTTTTTTGTTTTTTTTTTAGCAACCACTGTTCAGTTGTTAGAGCGCGGCTTCGTATTTGGAAACCATAGGTTCGAAACCGGCGGCCGGACATCCTGACTGAGGGTTTTACCTCAGTCAAACCAGACTAATGCCGCGATAGTACTGTCAATCTACGTTCAGGATGTTTTCCTTCCTACATCCGAATCCCTTCATGTCACTTGTAAGTTGTAATTTGGCCCTAGTTTTGTAACCTGACTCATATTAATACATAAATGAATCCTATTACTAGAAATCGCTAATTAGAATTAGTCGACAAAAAGAAGCAGAAAAGGGCGTCATGAAATTTATATCTAATGCAAGAACATTCTTTCAAAGGAAAATTTTCTTTTCATCCAGTTTTCAATCATATATTAACGTACGCCGTAGTTTTATACTGACCCGTTACTCATGATAATATTGCTGGCTGCATATTCATACAGGATGAATTAGATTGAACTAGACCAGCGTTCCGCAAGCTATGGTCCACGGAGACCTGCCCTTGGGTTGGCACAGGGTGGCCCGTTGAACGTACAAACTAATAAAACTTGTCCGCACTTAAAATCAGTTGGCGAAACGCTGCACTAGAGCATTTAAATCCAAACAATGAATGTAATCACACTGCCAACTGGAGAAGCTTCGGACAACTAAAAGTGTATTTTTACCGTCATTTTGTAGTAAGCTCAAATTGCACCCTCAATTTTTTCTTTGCAATTTGAATTGTTTTCTCCTTCTTCACTTACAAACTACAATTGAACGTTATTTTTGCTTTTTATTTCAATGTCAACTCCAGAAAGAAAACGAAAGTTCTCTTTTTCTTTCTTTTTTCTCCCCAACCTCAGGTAGATTCTGGAAACACCCCAGGAGGACTGTAATTCATTCGTTCTGTTCCTATCCACGTATCTAAGAAAGAAACCCCTCTTTTTTATATTTTTTGTTGCGTTTCTTCAAAACAGCATCGAAGTCATAATTTTGTTCTGGACTTAATTTACCCATTTCAATTCATATAGTCAAGGACAGTTTAGTCACTTTTGCTTTCGGTATAAAACTCTTGCTTTCGATTGAAATCAACCCTTTCCCACGAACATATATTTGAGCTTTCTCAGAAATGATATTTTTTATACTTCTTTCATAAATGCAACGTTTATGTTTTTTTTTTGTTTCTTTTTTCATTCTGTGTATCTATTGTTAAAATAATCCTTGAAATAAGAAAGGATATGTCTCACTGAAGGAAATGTCAAATTTATATTTTTGTGTGATTTGTATTTCCCCATGTTGTATCCAACACAGAGATTCTTTGAGCAAGATATAACTATAGGTGTACAACGTTCATATGTTACATGTGCCAACCATACAGAAATTGTATTGTGTTACCAAGATTCTTTTATCTGTAAACTTCTTGTTCTGAGTGTAACCAATGTAACCTCCTACCATGCTAAGTTGTGAATCAAATTTATGTTTCCCGTATTGTAATGTTCCAAAGATGTAGAAGTTGACAGTAAGATACAGGCTCGTTAAACACATTTGAAATTCAAGACACATAATCCCAAATTCCAAAACCTATATTTCCCACGAGATTATTCCTACTCCATTATGCCTTAGGCAAAACCAGGCCAATGAAGGAATACTTTTAGAAGAGAACCATAATCTCCCACTATAGATGGAGGACCATCCAATGACCACAAGTGGAAGTTACCGGAGTGTGAGTTTTCTAGAATTACCTCTCCTTGCGTCTACGGAAGTAACGAACCAGAAGTAAGTACGCATGCGCAAATCACTACTAGACTCCGCTACAACGAGCCCTTCGGCAAAGTAGAACGAGCTGAGACTTACATCCAGCTGACTGAGGACTGTCTCTATGACGTCACTACGTATCCAATCTTCACGATTAGAATCGTATCCACCCAATTATCAAATTATTGGATAATTGAAGAAACAGAGACAGTTTTACTCCGCCCTAGAGATATCTCGTTTCTCTCCGATAATCTCGAGAACTACGGGAAAGTTGGAGTACAAAAGATGGACTCTGAGACTAGGAAATTCAGAGACCAGTCCAACACCACACACAATCATGTAACCTTAAGCGATTCCTTCTGCGTCGCGCTAGCGTCGCTTTCCTAAAACCAAGCTAATCCTACCTACAGAAAGCTAAAATCCTCAACGACCTAAATACCTCGTTATTCCTGGTACCTGTGTCTGGTCTTTCCGAAGTTTTACTGAAAGTCGGTTGCCGCGCTTCGAACTCACTGACCACCAAGAGCTGTAGAGGTGCAGCTCCACCACCATCACCACCGTCGAAGCTTGCCTGCAGTTCCAAGTCGCCGTCATGGAAGCCATGGTGACTTCTGGCCGAAACTTTGCCTTTCCTAAATTCCAAACTTCACAACATTTTTCTAAAAACATACACTCATAAGGCAAAACTCCTGACCTATAACACCTTGAACTGCTACATTCTTTCATTCAAAGACAGAAACTGTTTCTAAAGCCTAAACGTCTTACTCTCAGCTCACAAACTCAAAATTTATAAAACCTCTATAAGCAAATAAAGAATGTTCTTCAATCTAAGAAAAGGAACTTCTGATTTCAGACCAGAACTAATTGATTGGGTAGCTATCAAGCTTTCGACCGTCACAAGTTCCCACGTACCTCTTCAATAACTCTCAAACGACTTCTAAAATTCTCTTATTCCAAGAAAACAGTCAAATTTCTTGGAATCTCTATTTTGTTTTGACGCTCTCTTCCAGAAAAAGAAGAAAGAAAAACGCCTCCGCTCGACCACGCGTCAATTTTTTATGTCATATCATGTAAAAAAATTAATATAGTATCTACCATTTTTATAATGACGTTAGTAGTAGATCTGAATCCATGTGATAAAACAAGAATTTAAAACCCATGCCCGGAAAATGGGGTAGCTTTGGGCAAAATGCTTTTTGAACTCATGGCTGGAATATTCTGTTTGTAGAGGTAACATTGGGCACACGAAAATAAAGAGCACGTTGCTGTATTGTAAAAAGAAACAAAAAAAAATGACTTCAAATGCCAAATAAAAAATTTACACCTTTGAGCAAAAAATGCAAGTTAGTAAGAAAGAAAAATAATACCGAGTTTTTGTAACATATTACAGTAACATTATAATCACAATTCTTTGTTGTTTTGTGAGGATAAATGATAAGAACAGTATGGAAGAAGGGGAGGAAAGAGAAAAGCATGAAGAAGGGAGAAAGCTCAACTTACCCAAAAGTACCTGCCGCTATAGGAATAAATCTAATAATGCTGCTGAATTTTGATTTTCGGAATAAATTTAACATTAAGGTGGTTCAAATGAAAGTAAAAAAAGAAAGAAAAAGAAAAACGATATATCCGGAGGTAATGGGAGAAGGACCGTTTCGGAAAGAAAATAAAAACGTTCTAAAAGGTGCGGTTCATTTGTACTAGCTTAGTGTTTGCAAAATTAGTTGTTGTTTACTTATGAGGTATGTACACTGTCACTTGCATAGCCTGAGGAGGAGTCGGGTGTCCTTGTCTCATCTAGGACAGGCACATACACACACACACACACACACACACACACACACACACACACACACACA
>JAGDQP010012918.1:0-16176 GCA_022664845.1 Lepisma saccharinum | reverse complement strand
TATATATATATATATATATATATATAGGACAATTGGGGAGCTGCTGTGAATAAAAGACAGTGGCGATCACAGTGAGAGCTTCGGCTCTCCTCTCCCAACCCGTCTGGTCAGCGTGGGAGCAGTAGACCAACTCCTCCCTTCGGGGAGAGGCCTCATCCACTAGTGGATTGAATATGGCTGTGATTTATTATTTATTATATATATATATATATATATATACACTTTGATATCGTACCGATCTCAATAGGTAGATTTTTCTTCGAAATCTACCTAAAAATAGAAACCCACATCGCACTGTTTCTTGATTCAACGTTGAAATTCCCTTGATTTTGTCTTGTTAGACTTCACGTGATACGACAAGTATATTTCAATTTTTGCTGTGTAAAATATGCTTGAACTTAACAACACAATTTTAAGCTTGATTATCCCTTGCCGAAACAATGAACTTCGATGCCTTTGAAAAATCAAGCATGATTCAAGCTTGATTCGACCTTTTTACTTGACACGACAAGCTTGTTTGCACCTTGTTGGCTTGACGTTTCAGGCTTGATTCAAGCCGATTTTGCTATGTGGAAAAGTTATTAAAGCATGGTGAAAGTCGTGGGAGTAAATTAGTTATTTGCCTTCGAGATCTGAGCAACGTATTTCTGACTCTCAATACTGTTTGGATCTAATGTTCTTTTTTTTTGTTGTTGTTGTTGTTTTTTGTTTTTATGTCTGGTAGTTTATTCTTCTAACTGAGCAATCCGCGTTCAAATCTTGCTTCAGGTTTCTCTTTTTTTCTCTTGCTCACAATATTCTTGAAAATTGAATGATGCCTGATTTTTATTTGCCAAATTACGGGCCAAGCAGCTGTGGTTGACTAGCTTTTTCCAAGAATATGTCGAAAAACTTTTCACAGTGCACTAAGTCACGTCACTCGCGTGTGACATTAAACTGAATCTGCTCCCGCATCACCGATCGACGATAAACATAGTAAATCAAGGTCACGGATTTTAAATCTGAGGTGAGTTTTTCGCCAATTCTTTAATTGTGGTGAATGAACAGTCTGTAGCCAATTGCTTCGGCTACAGACGAATGAACTGAACAGACAGAGAAATAGAATTGAAGGGTACACACACACAAAGTAAATAAGTATACAGAGAAGGAATACCGCCAATTTACCTCCAATGTGTCGTTCAAAGAGTTACGTGTTAACGCCAGTAGAGGCCAGTACCATCTCCTGAACTGTAAATGCTGCCACGTTGTGTAAACTCTGGTAATTATTTGGAAAGAACAAATAAAGAGTGATATGCTGCAAGTATTGCCAACTAATCACAGAGATCCTTCAACAAAGTGTGTGTATACGTATTTACTTTGTGGTACACAGAAATAACGACCAAGATCCATTTTTGAAAGTATTGAGAAATACGTAATTTTAATTAAGGCATTAAATACTTCGTTATTGGAAATTGAGACAATGGAATGTAAAGAACAATATTTTCTTAAGATTAGATAGAATGAATTGTATGGGCGAGAACAGCACTATGGCTTACGCCCTTCCCGAAAAATATTTTCTTATTAATTAAACAAAAGTAGGGGCACCTGGGGGAATTCGGGTCACGGGGTAAGTCGGGTCATTTTACGGTTTGTTATATAGCAACACGACGAAAATGAACTGAATACAATGCTTGTGACCGCATTATGCTGCTACCACCTTGTGGACAAACGAGATACTACTCTGGGGCACCGGAGACTTCAGTTCATTAACATACACCAAAATGAAAACTTCCCAAACCTTTTTTTTTTATGACTTTTACAAAAATGATACAATTTACCCCATGGCCCGAATTCCTCTGGGCGACCAACTTGTTTTTAAAGTTGGATAGCAACAATGGAAATCTAATACAAACAAAAACAAGTTTTAGAGCTGTGATTCTACTAACAATCACAAAGGCTCCGGTCCCTTGATAGCATTTTAGCCAAGAAAGCATTAACTTTTATAAAATATGCTGGCAACACTGACAACGGCCGTGTTTATTTACGGGAAAACTCTCAGTACTTTTCTATTGTGTCCAGTAACGTTTATGCTAAGTTTAATTTGAATAATTGATTATTTTTGAAATGGGTTTGCAACACTGAATCACTGCATCAATAAAGTATGTTCCGGCGGCTATGAGCTAGTCTAGTCAAGGCCTTTACAACGAAACATCACGCATCTCTCCACACCTTGTAGTTCCTGAGATTTAATTTCTGGATACTAACGGACGGACACCATGAACGGGAATAGAAGGTTCCTTTTGTTATACCTATGCTATCAAGGGACCTAAAAATGCAAAATTAGAATAATCAAGATTCAAATGAAGAACACCTTAAACACAGTATACTGAATTACCGCTTCAAAGACCTTAAATACACCCACAAATAATAGATGAAACGATCGGGACGATCCCGGAATTGTTTGTAAAAACGATGAAATTCCCCGCACGTACTTCTAACTTAATTGACTGACAAGGAACACTATCCAAGTGTAACACTCCGATTTTGATAAAATTTGGCAGCTAGATACTTCACATGAAATAAATGAATACTTTTTTTTTTGTTTCTGCGGAAAAACTGTTTTAGGGGGCAAAAGCCCCCACCCAAAATAGTGAAAGTGGCCGCCCGAAAGGCGAGAATAAGTGGACCGAAGTGAATGAAATTGTGCACAGAGATGGTAGACGTAAAATGAGGGAATACGTGTTTCGTATTTTCCTGTAAACAACGGATTTCCCTCCGAACATTTGATCACGAAATATCAAAAGTGCTACTAAGTGCACGTCAAAAGTGCCGAAAGGACATGGAGAATTGCAACGAAACTGTGTGTAGGGACAATACGCAAAAAATAAGCGAATACGTGTTTTCGATTTTGTGCACAAAAACAGTGTGGGGGACAATCCCCCCCCCCCGAAAAAAGGTAAATGTTACCGCAGGAGCACAGGAAGGAGTGAACCGAAGCGAATGAAACTGTGCATAGATATTGTAGCTGTAAAAAAAAAAAAAAAGAAAGGAAATACGTATTTGAAGAGTTATTCTAAAACAGCCGAAGACACACAGTAACACGTATTTCCTACTTTCAAGCCATATATGTATTGGCAGAGGCATATTTTCACACTAGTCGTTTCCTACCTATAGCGTATTTAATAGTAATATTTCTGGGGGGGGGGGGGGGCTTTTACTCCCTTACAATGTTTTTCCGCATAAACAAACCAACCACGTGTCGATTTATTTTCTGTCTACTGTTGGTGTACCAAATCTGAAGCAAATCGGAGGGGACACTTGGGAAACACCTACTGCCTTCTTTTACATCGACAATATCTATTCACAATTTCATTCGCTTCGGTCCACTCCTTCCTGCGCTCCTGCGGTAATATTTACCTTTTTTCGGAGGGGAGCCTTGTCCCTCACACTGTTTTTGCGAACAAAATAAAAAACATGTATTCACTTATTATTTGCGTGTTGTCCCTACACACAGTTTCGTGCAATTCTCCATGTCCTTTCGGCACTTTTGACGTGCACGTATTAGCACTTTTGATATTTCGTGATCAAATGTTTGGAGGGGGCTGTGCCCCACCCATCCGTTGTTTACAGGAAAATACGAAACACGTATTCCCTCATTTTACGTCTACCATCTCTGTGCACAACTTCGGTCCACTTCTTCTCGCTTATCGGGCGGCCACTTTCACAATTTTGGGTGGGGGGTGGGGTTTAGGGTTGCCCCCTAAAACCGTTTTTTCACAGAAACAAAAAAAAACACGTATTCGTTTATTTCATGTGTAGTATCTACCTGCCAAATTTTATCAAAATCGAGTGTTACACTTGGGTAGTGTTCCTTGTGAGTGAATAGCACGTCTTTTTGTGTGTGTGTGTGTGTGTGTGTGAAGTTTCTTGAGTGGTGGTGCTACATCCTATTCCTAACTAATATCTGCAGAAAGGTATCCTAAAAATAATTTGTGGCTTGGACACTCTCGGTATGAACAGGCTGTTGTTTTGCACTCGATCGTTCTATTACAGTGGTTTTCAACATTTTAATACTCACGGACCGGCAAATTACAGGCGATAACTTTCAAGGACCAGTACAATCTTGGTAAGCTTGAGCTTCATTTGACGTTCCAAAGATGTAATTATTTTGGAAATGAAATGTAAACTTTAATTTCAGTTTTAAACTGCAGAAATCAACAAAATAAGTGTTAAATATTTAAATGTATTAATTTGCCGAGGACCGGTACAATAGTTGAAAATTACTGCTCTATTGCACGCTGCTATTAGGGCAGCCCAGGGCTATTTCTATTAAATGGGGCGATATCGATCGGAAGAAAAAACAGATCAAAACCGTAATGAGTTGTGGGATTTTTCTCACAATGGTAGACTAAACACTGAAAAATACAGGGTAAGTCAAAATGATGTACCCGATTTCATAAATTTATTTTGTGAAATATAATGAACATATCTGAATGTAATACATGTGGTAAGAAGGGTAACTCTCAATGTTTTTTCAGTCACATCACAAGTGCTCTATGTGAGCACCTCGCGTAACACGACACACATCAAGCCGATAGTCTATCTCCTGCCAAACCTTGTGTAGTGTGTCACGGTCAATCTCTGCAATGGCTGCTGTGATGCGGGCGCGAAGGTCACCCAATGTTGTTGGAAGTGGTGGTACGTAAACACGATCCTTTATGAAACCCAACAAAAAGAAATCACACGGGGTCAGATCGGGGGAACGAGGTGGCCAACGAATGAGAACTCGATCCTCCTGAGATGCACGGCCTATCCAGCGCTGTGGCAATGCCTCATTGAGATGATCCCGAACGCTGCCATGGTAATGCGGAGGGGCACCATCCAATTGAAGAATGAAATCTGCACTATCCTCTTCGAGCTGTGGAAGGAGCCATTGTTGCAGCATATCAAGAAAAACATGTCCTGTCACAGTAGGTTCAAGGAAAAAAAGGGGCCCATAAATCTTTTCAGGGGAAATGGCACAAAACACATTCACCTTGGGTGAATCGCGTTGGTGTTCCACAACTGCGTGGGGATTATCAGTTCCCCAGATCCTTACGTTGTGTCTATTCACATTCCCAGAAAGGTGAAACACCGCTTCATCACTGTAACGTAACCTTTCGGCGAACCCATCCTCTTCCATTAACGTGAGAAAATCAGCACAGAAAGACGCTCGAGCAGCATAATCAGTGTCTCTTAAGGCTTGTAGCAGTTGCAAGCGATAGGATTTCATTTGTAAACGTTTCCGCAGAATTCGCCATACAGTTTTCTGTGACATTTCAAGTTCCCTCGCTGCCCGGTAGGTAGACTTCTGTGGACTCCGCACAAAACTGGCGCGAACACGTTCCACTGTCTCTTCCTCAGCTGAAGGACGGCCAGTCGATTTTCGCTTACAGATGCAGCCCGTATCTCTGAATTTTTCATACCACGTACGAATGGTTTTTCCAGTAGGTGGGTCTCTGCCATACTTGGTACGGAAATGCCGTTGAACACTCATCACAGAGTTGTTTACATGGTAATCCAGCACACAGAACGATTTCTGCTCTCCAGTCAGCGCCATTTTCGTTAATTGCTTCCAGCGCCGCGTAGCGGTAGACAATGCAACCACGCGGGACATAAACTAAACTCATCTAAACTTTGAACTTTTGCCTTTCCTTGCGCGTAGCTCACATTAAGATATGTTCATTATATTTCACAAAATAAATTTATGAAATCGGGTCCATCATTTTGACTTACCCTAACATCGTAATTCATAATCTATTGGCCTGTTTTAGCCCCCTGACCGATATAACCGCTTCATCGAACTCGATCTACCCTATATTCGTAGCCTTCACTCAATTTCAACATTTGATAAGCTTTGATCGTTATTCCCATGTAGTACTCTTCAAAAAAAAGAGGTCCCCAATAAAATTTTGAGCTAAAAATGATCGAGGATACTTTTACTAGTGAAATTCTGATTCTACTAATGGACAAAAATCATGATTTTTTTTTAAAAAAGAGCGGTATTATTGAGTCCGTGTTGCTGATATCAGTATTCAGTAAAAGAAACGCGAACAGGAGAAAGAAAGAAAAAAGTGTTGGCGTTAATGAACACGAAACGCAGAAGAGTGGAAGAAAAAGAAAGGCGTAAACAGATGAGAGAAGATTTTATTGGAGGAGGAGGAGGCAGTGGAAAGTGGTGTGGGTGACGGCACGCAGGTTCACTGGCCCCGAAGGAGAGTTCCTTTATAGCCACCGCAAAAACTAGAAAACGAGAACCATCCATACACGCGAGACATGTAATCAGACACAGGACCACATTAAAGAGTCATAACTTTGCGAAAAACAAAAAGGTTTTAAATGCATTTTTTTAAACTAATAAATTGGATAAAATAGGAAGCAGCTTCTTGTATCACGAATAGTGTGAATTTTGTAGTTTTAGGAGAATTAAGCCCTCTTGAGTAGGTACGTATCCAGAATAATGATTTGAAGGGAGGGAGTGAACGGAAATTTAGAGGGTCCAGGGTTGAGTCTGTGTATAAAAGATATGCAAAGATGAATATAATTACGCTTAAAATTATACTAACTATATACACTTTAAATACAAAGAGCATTCCATCGGAGATTTCTTACACATCAGTAGAGTTCGGATTGATATGGACTAGAAATGCCAAAATATGCATGCACTAAAAATCGCAAGAATATGTCCTAAACTATGCAATGACAAATTCCGCCTTTGAATGATCAAGTTTATTGTAAGTAAAATGTGAATGAGTTATAGGGTCATAAGATATTGATGTATGTAAAAATTTAACATAGAACTCTACGTCTATTTATCTAAAACAATTGGACTCAATTTGACATGTAATACAAGAAATTGGAATCCAGCATAGGAAACCTAACAGACTGAACTGTACCCCTATTTACGATGAAACAACATTTGGACTTCAAAGTAAAGTTATTGACCTTAGAGTTGCAATACACAACTATGCACTTTTCAAGATTTTTATCGCCTGCCATTTAACACATTTTTGTACAGGGAAAATGTTCTTTCCGTCTCACAACTTGTTAGATGGCAATATTAAAAAGAAGAAATGTCACTTGCTGAGAAATCCAGAAAGTCTTGATTCCGCACCTGACTAACACCCGATACAAATTTTAATCCTGGATTTTTGAAACAATTGATTCTACCTCTTCAATAAATGCTCAACTCCAACTGAATTAGAGGTAATTTTTCTCTAATTCTTCCATTAGTTTCAACCCTACGTTAGGGTAGAGTGACCACCCGTTCAGATTTTCGCGGGACAGTCCTGCAAACGCACTGAAAGTCCCGCGTCCCGAAATTCAGTCGATTTGTACCGCAGAATGCTTAGAATTCTACGTTTCTTCTCCGCGAGAAAGAAATATTACAGGCTGGAAAATTGAACAAAAAATACTAATTCTAACTAACTAACCCTATGGCTTATGAAACTCCCAAGTTCATCGCCGCAGTAATAAACGTTCGCCATTGGATTCTATTCTGGACAACATCAAGACAGTTTTCATCACGAACACATACTTCTCGAAGATCTCTTCTAATATTGTCCTCCCAACGACGTTTCGGTCTTTCCAACGGTCTCTTTCCATCCGGCTTTCCAACCAGGATAAAATATAATCATCGTTTTTCTCCCATCCGAGCTACATGGTTTGCCCATTAGGGTGGGCCGATTTGTTTAAGATATTGGGGTTCGAGTTGTCATCAAAAGTTGTGCATTGGTACCAAATAAAAACATGCCAAATATGGCCGTCCTAAAACAATATTTAACCGGGCCCCTGGATCCTTAAAGGGCCCAATTGCTTTTTGCAATAAAAATTAAAATAGGATACCAGTTTCCATATGTTAGGGTTCAAGTAGGTATGAAAAGTTGTGCATTGGTAGGAAATTTAGTCATGTCAAATGTGGCCCTTTTTGACCGTTTTCAAACTAAAATTTTCGCGGGCTCCGGGACCCGGCTAAATACTTTTTGATCTTAATGCTCCTCAATCTCAAATTTATATTTAAAAAAAATCGACAGTTTTTGGCCCTTTTCAAAATTGACATTTTCTCGGGCCCCCAGAGCCCGGCCAAATATTTTTGTTCCACATTTGTTTCGGCGAACAAGCATAACATACATTCTATAACTTTTGCACCTTACTTAAACTCAACTGTCTAAATAAAAGTTTTAGGTGGGCCGAAAATAATTGTAAAAAAAAAATTGTTTTAGAAATTTGAGTTTGAGTAGTGTGCAAAAGTTGTATAATGTTATGTTATGTTTGTTCGCCGAAACACAGCCGGGTCATAAAATATTTAGCCGGAGCCCGGAGCCCGCGAAAATTTTAGTTTGAAAACAGCCAAAAGCGTTTGACGGCCAAAACCAGCCATATTAGACATGGCTTCATTTCGAACCAATGCACTTTTCATAACTACTCGAACCCCAAAATGTGGAAATTTGTATCATATTTTTATTCCTTGTTTTGCAAAAAGCAATTGGGCCCTTTAGGGGTCCAGAGGTCCGGTTAAATATTGCTTTAGGACGGACATATTTGGCATGGCCATATCGTACCAGTGCACAACTTTTGATGACAACTCGAACCCCAATACCTGAAAAAAAAATAGGTCCACTCTACTGCCCATCTTAGTCGTCGCGATTTCATTATTCTTAGAACATCGGGCGAGTCGTACAGTCCGTGAAGTTCTTCATTATGCAGTCTCCTCCATTCTCCTCTCAGCTCGTCCCGTTTCGACCCGTACATCTTTATCAAGATCTTGTTTTCAAACACCTTATCTTCATCTTCTAGGCTCCAACTTTCGCAACCGTAAAGTATTACCGGCAAAATAAACCGTTCTGTATATTTTCAATTTTAATCTTCTTGATATCAATCACAAGTTTAGAAAATATTTGGACTGAAATGAAACACATGTTGCCCACTCATTCAAGTTGCAAAACCAAAAGATGCCCCCCCCTCCTCCCACACACAAAAAACCAGCATGAAATTTGAACTCAGTAATCTTGATTTCTGACTAACTTGTGTATTGTGTCGTAAATTTACGATTCATGTAGTGTTTCCATTTACACATGCAAATAAGCTTTTCTTAATCGTATTTTAAGAGTTTTTTTTTTTCTTACAAAACCTGAGAATTTTCAAAATACAATATGAAGTTCCATCGCAAGTAATATTCCGCAATTCATGATGAGGTGTCACGTAATTTCAACGTCAACCCTACGTTAGGGTGAAGTTAAAAATTATACCCTTGTAGGAAGAAAGTTTTGACTCAAAAAGTAGAAAATGTACAATCGTTAATTGAATCATGCATTTATATGCATTAATGTTAAATACATGTTAAAAAACTCCAAAATGTGCACTATAAAAGCTGCACCCCAAAACATGTAAAACGCATATTTTCTAACAGAGCATATCGATATACCCTTGTAAAGAAAATATGCTAAAATCCTAACTCTACAGATAAATAATATGCTCTACAACTTACACAAAAAGAAGTAAAAATTAGAACTATTTTTTTTTTTAAATTTCAATGAAAGCTTATTAGATTTACAATAAATAGCAGCAAAAATTTATTATTGTTACTTATTATCCAGTACAGGGTTCTAAATGGTAACATGTAATAATTGAATTGAATTTATATATGGGCTTCAGGTATCTTTGACTTAGGTTGGGATATGGTAGGGGAAAGGAAGCGGTCAGGACCTAAATTGAAGATACTTTTTATTTACTTGGTGTAACTGAGGGAAAATTTGGGGGAAAAAATCTCAGTCAGGATGGTTGGCCGCTGATATCGACCCCAAGAACTCCCGAATGCGAAACCAATAATCTACCAACTGAGCTACAACATAAGTTGAATTTTGAATTTATTTTAAGGCCTTTAGGCAACTTTGGCTCAGGCCGTGTGGATGATGATGGGATGAATTGGTGGGAGGAAACGATGAGGCAATAAAGAAAGTGGGAGGAAACGAGAGCACCCGGAGAAAACCCACGCACACGGTGTTTGCCCACCATAAAGCCCACATGACATGAGCAGATATCGATCCGACGACCCCTAGTGCCAGAGGTGAGCTCTCTACCAACTGAGCCACCGTGGCTCCTACAACATAAGTGTTGCACCTGGTAATTTGATTAGATGATACTGTGGCAGCTAGCCTGTAATACTCTAATTTTAAAGACCAGAGTAATATGAAACACATTTGGCTTATAGCTTTTTCAACACATTTTTAGTCTAAACAAAAAAAAAAACATAAATAATTGTAATCTGGCAAACTAATGCTAATTCGTATATTGTATACAGTAGTTTTTCGTCTTTACACTACAGCTGAAACGGATTACCGGGTCAAGTTTTGGATCGGGTCACCGAGTCTATGCGACCCGGTAAACCGATTTCGGCCCAGTGACACGAAAGGTAAAGCAGAATATTTAATTATTTCGTTGCTTTTGAAGAATGTTTCTTACAGAGTTGACCGGGACCATAGTTGTTACCCGAACACGAAAAAAAAAAAAAGTTCATTAGACACTAAGTTCTCCGACCACGTCATCTATCTCCGGGTCTACTTCTGTATGACAATTGCTAAAAACACACAGAAAAATGGCTAATGCCGTAAGAATGGTTTTAAAACGTTTTCCTCAATGGTTTGTTTTAAGAGGGCTCCTCGCTCCAGTCCCCCCATTTTAAACATTTTTTAAAATATTTCAAAAACTAAGAGTACTATTAAAAATATAAACTCATAGCGCACTAGAACTTACAAATTCCTATGAAATGCAATGGACAGCGATCTCGAAATCTTGTCGTTTGATGAGTACTCAGACTTCAATTAAATAATGACGTCATAATCTTTGAAAACTTATCACTCGTCAATGGACACGATCTCGAGATCGCTGTCCATTGCATTCCATAGTAATTCGTAAGTTCTAGTGCGCTATGAATTGGCATTTTGATAATACTCTTAGTTTTTTAAATATTTTGAAACATGTTAAAAATGGGAGGGTTGGAGCGAGGAGCCCTGTTTTTACATTTAAAAAAATGAAATGATTACAATTACATGTTCATCAGAATGCACTTGTAGACTACTGAACCATTATATAAATAATATTATTCACTATCTTTGTGAATTAGCCTTCTTTTTTAGATTTAATTTATTTAAATTGCATTGGTCACATGGCCCATAACACATGTTATATATATGTAACAAATGCTCTTGATAAAGCAGAAAAACATACTAGTGACGCGTGGTCGAGCGGAGGCGTTTTTCTTTCTTCTTTTTCTGGAAGAGAGCGTCAAAACAAAATAGAGATTCCAAGAAATTTGACTGTTTTCTTGGAATAAGAGAATTTTAGAAGTTGTTTGAGAGTTGTTGAAGAGGTACGTGGGAACTTGTGACGGTCGAAAGCTTGATAGCTACCCAATCAATTAGTTCTGTTCTGAAATCAGAAGTTCCTTTTCTTCGATTGAAGAACATTCTTTATTTGCTTATAGAGATTTTATAAATTTTGAGTTTGTGAGCTGAGAGTAAGACGTTTAGGCTTTAGAAACAGTTTCTATTTTTGAATAAAAGAATGTAGCAGTTCAAGGTGTTATAGGTCAGGAGTTTTGCCTTATGAGTGTATGTTTTTAGAGAAAATGTTGTGAAGGTTGGAATTTAGGAAAGGCAAAGTTTCGGCCAGAAGTCACCATGGCTTCTATGACGGCGACTTGGAACTGCAGGCAAGCTTCGACGGTGGTGATGGTGGTGGAGCTGCACCTCTACAGCTCTTGGTGGTCAGTGAGTTCGAAGCGCGGTAACCGACTTTCAGTAAAACTTCGGAAAGACCAGACACAGGTACCAGGAATAACGAGGTATTTAGGTCGTTGAGGATTTTAGCTTTCTGTAGGTAGGATTAGCTTGGTTTTAGGAAAGCGACGCTAGCGCGACGCAGAAGGAATCGCTTAAGGTTACATGATTGTGTCTGGTGTTGGACTGGTCTCTGAATTTCCTAGTCTCAGAGTCCATCTTTTGTATTCCAACTTTCCCGTAGTTCCCGAGATTCTCTGAGAGGAACGAGATATCTCTAGGGCGGAGTAAAACTGTCTCTGTTTCTTCAATTATCCAATAATTTGGTAATTGGGTGGATACGATTCTAATCGTGAAGATTGGATACGTAGTGACGTCATAGAGACAGTCCTCAGTCAGCTGGATGTAAGTCTCAACTCGTTCTACTTTGCCGAAGGGCTCGTTGTAGCGGAGTCTAGTAGTGATTTGCGCATGCGTACTTACTTCTGGTTCGTTACTTCCGTAGGCGCAAGGAGAGGTAATTCTAGAAAACTCACACTCCGGTAACTTCCACTTGTGGTCATTGGATGGTCCTCCATCTGTAGTGGGAGATTATGGTTCTCTTCTAAAAGTATTCCTTCATTGGCCTGGTTTTGCCTTAGGCATAGTGGAGTAGGAATCATCTCGTGGGAAATATAGGTTTTGGAATTTGGGATTATGTGTCTTGAATTTCAAATGTGTTTAACGAGCCTGTATCTTACTGTCAACTTCTACATCTTTGGAACATTACAATACGGGAAACATAAATTTGATTCACAACTTAGCATGGTAGGAGGTTACATTGGTTACACTCAGAACAAGAAGTTTACAGATAAAAGAATCTTGGTAACACAATACAATTTCTGTATGGTTGACACATGTAACATATGAACGTTGTACACCTATAGTTATATCTTGCTCAAAGAATCTCTGTGTTGGATACAACATAGGGAAATACAAATCACACAAAAATATAAATTTGACATTTCCTCCAGTGAGACATATCCTTTCTTATTTCAAGGATTATTTTAACAATAGATACACAGAATGAAAAAAGAAACAAAAAAAACATAAACGTTGCATTTATGAAAGAAGTATAAAAAAATATCATTTCCGAGAAAGCTCAAATATATGTTCGTGGGAAAGGGTTGATTTCAATCGAAAGCAAGAGTTTTATACCGAAAGCAAAAGTGACTAAACTGTCCTTGACTATATGAATTGAAATGGGTAAATTAAGTCCAGAACAAAATTATGACTTCGATGCTGTTTTGAAGAAACACAACAAAAAATATAAAAGAAGAGGGGTTTCTTTCTTAGATACGTGGATAGGAACAGAACGAATGAATTACAGTCCTCCTGGGGTGTTTCCAGAATCTACCTGAGGTTGGGGAGAAAAAAGAAAGAAAAAGAGAACTTTCGTTTTCTTTCTGGAGTTGACATTGAAATAAAAAGCAAAAATAACGTTCAATTGTAGTTTGTAAGTGAAGAGGGAGAAAACAATTCAAATTGCAAAGAAAAAAATGAGGGTGCAATTTGAGCTTACTACATCTCTCCCTTGCCGAAGAAAAAATTTTACAACTGAAGGGAAGTAAAATTTTTGAACTACCCTCGTATATACGAGAAAAATTTTTCGCTGCGAGCTTAAGCGTGAAAATCTATGTTTAGTAAATCATTTCAATTTCAAAATCTATTTTCTTTTAGATTAGAACTTTCTAAACTGATTTTATATTTTGTATGAATTTTCAGAATGCTTAATTGTATACCAGTTGGAATAATATAAACCTGAACAAATATAATTGAAGATAATTTGTATAAGATTGCAACACTTGACTGTGAAGAATATACAAATTATAAAAATATTAAATTACCATTACTATGGCCTAAGCAAATAATGAATGAGAGTACATATTATATAAATGTTTGATCTTCCACTCTTGATTATTCATTATTTGTTCCATTTTTAATATCCTTTTGATTTACATATCGTAATTTATTTCTTTATATGACTCGAAGCTAGAGTGGGAAATCAAATATAAAAGATTTTAGTTTCAATATTGGCTTAAAATTGATATGGCAGTCGAGTAATTTATTAATAATGGGTACCACGTCTTTCTCTTTATACGTTAATATAAGATTTTTGTAATTGATTAAGAATTTCGGCAGAACGCTTTACAATCATGAGTTAAAATAATAGTATTGATAACAATAGTTGCTTGGTTCTCAGTCTGCAACAATAGATAATCAATAGAGGATACATAGCGACATGCCGTTTATTATTATTTGAAAATACCACATATATATTATGCAGTTGATTGGTTATTAATACTTATTATGTTACAGTTTGAAGGGATTGCAGTCATTACCTTTAACACTTTTATTTCGTTGAACAATTCTTATGACCATGTTTTGGTTGTATTGGAAGGTTTGCTTACATATTTTGGGTGAAGCTGAAATTTCCCTACTAGAATCTAAGGAATTAACATGAAAGGTTGATCTAATTTATTCTAGTATTGATTCGCATTTCAGCAATAAATTATTGAATAACAGGTTGTAGGTTGTACAAAAACTTATTTGATTATTAGTTGGAAATGGAAGAGGTATCAATTAAAATCTCAATCCATCTATCAGCGGTAACCAAATTACGTAAGCAGGACTTTTTTTTTGAACACATCTAACTTGAAAGTTTTATAGTAGAACAAGCAATGCTTAAACCTGATGCGAGTCATATAGTTAAACCATGAGGTAATTTGAAGGCAAACGCATTAAAATACTGTAAACTTTCAGAAAAAAAATAGAAAAGCAAAAGAATTCTCTTTTGACATACTCAATTCAATGTATTTTCACTTCATATGAATACTGCAATTCCTTTAATGCTAACATAGTGGTCCCAATTTATACGTGTTTCTAACAATTACAATCGTTTAGTGTTTTACCTGAGACTCTCTAGAATATTTATAGACTGCTCTTGAACTATTTACTTAATACCTTTTCTTATAAATTATAGCCAATATTGTACTATTCGGACCTTTTAAAGTTGCTTTGACTTTAGTCATCATATCTTTTTTCAACTTTAGAAAGTCTACCTGATCATTCGGGAGTTGATTGAATGTGGTTATACAATAATCTAGAATCAAATGTACCAAACCAAACAATTTTTAAATAGTTTGTCTAATATAATTAAAATTTACCACATTTTATACTTAATTTGATTTCTGTATATTTTCAAATTTATCAACTCCGAATGTTTTTAAAAGAAGCCTATTTATGACACAGACTCGATAACCTTTAAGAGTCATGTTCAAAAGTACCACCTTTATATATATCGTTAACTACTTTCACGTATTGTTTGAGGTGTAACAATGAGTTAATTTATCGATTAATTTTTCATAAGATTTGTCTCCATTGTCTGTCAATTATTTCTATCTCACCCATGTAAACAAAATTATATTTCTAATGTATATAGCGTACGGTTGCTTATAGTCCGCACCGGAAAATAGCGGAAATATATTATTCAAGAATTAGCAGGATTTTAATAATTAATAATATTGTTGCAAGGGACAGGTTTATTGACCTGTGAATCAAGGGTATTTAACTTTAGTGGGGTCTAGTACAATAATTTGAGTCGATTAGTTTGAACGACTAATGATCTGTTGCCTTTTTCAAAATATACTGCTAATTCAGTTTTAATTTTACATACTATAGACTCACCCACACGAATCTAATTTATATGATCTGCCCTAAGGAACGCGTTCTCCTTTTAAGATACTGAATTTCCTATTCAAAACAACTGATTTTAGTAAGCGGCGCTTTTTTTTTTTTTTTCAACTAAGATACGTTTTGCTATTTAAATTAAGTTCTTTTAATTTTGATTTAGCGAACGTATTGTGCGTCCACGTTACGTTCTGCAAAACGTGATGTAATTAAACATCTTTTGAAATTTAATCTTTTAACGTTGAGTTCTTTACGTAGCCACTGCATAAGGTAACCAGTGATTAGAATATTTATTATTTTAAGGGACTGGTACGCTTCTCCACGGTTCTTGTTTACAGTGAGAGCGTTTACAATTACTATAATAGAGTTGGTCGACTCAATCAACTGAGTACTTTACGTGTAATATTCACTTTTGTTGTCAAATTTTGACCACAGTCTCGCATCCAACTATGCTTTCAAAGTTATTACAAAACACTTTGAAGACTTCTTCTGTTAAATCTAACGTAAATGTGTTTTTATATAAGGGTTCAATTTCTGAATTATTTGTCAAATTCGATACGTCAGCGCGGTTGGAGTTTATTTTGCGGAAGTTATATATGAATTCTGCCAAATTAATAATCCAAAAGTCAGTAATTATGGAAATATTTCACCA
>JAGDQP010012917.1:2353-39669 GCA_022664845.1 Lepisma saccharinum | reverse complement strand
TATATATATATATATATATATATATATATATATATATATATATATATGTTTTGAATACCCAAAATATTTATGTTCATTAAAAAATACTCAATATACACAGTCCGACAATTAAGTAATGAGACTGATTTAATTCTGACGAAACAAACAAAAGTAATTGAATAATACCTGTTTATTATTCGAAGTACATCCCTCCTGCATCAATCCAACGAGTGGCAGGATCACACAAGGAGTGGAATGACTTCTGCAACTCAGTTTGTGGTATGGCCCGTAATGCCGCTGTCACAGCTGCTTGGATGTCTTCAACCCTGTCGAAAAGTCGTCCTTTCAATGGAAACTTCAGCTTAGGGAACAGGAAATAGTCACAGGGGGACATATCTGGTGAGTAGGGGGGATGATTCAGCACACACACTTGTTTTGTGGCCAAATATTCCGCAACAAGTACTGCTAAGTGAGCTGGAGCGTTGTCATGGAGAAGGAACCAGCTACCTGGGGTTAGTATTCAGGCCGAACACGACGTATTCTCTTCAACAAACGCTCCAAAACACCTAAATAAAACTGAGCATTAACTGTGTGACCTTCTGGTACAAATTCATGATGAATGATACCCTTACTGTCGTAGAAACAAATGAGCATTGTCTTCACTTTTGACTTTTGGAGACGAACTTTCTTTCCTTTTTCAGAATCTGCAGACTTCCATTCGGCACTCTGACGTTTAGTAGCTGGATCATAACGAAAACACCAACATTCGTCTGTTACCGCCCATACAATTAATTTTATCTTTTATCTTACCAACATTCGTCTTCTGCAACAATGGACAGAAGGAAATTTTTCTTCTTACGGGCAGTTGCAATGATGTCTCGGGCGTAATCAACACGCGCTTGTTTCTGTTCATCAGATAATGAGTGTGGCACAAACCGCGCTGCGACCTTCTTCTTGCCTAAATCTTCCACTAAGATCTTACGAATTGTCTCCCTGTTAACACCAAAGTCACCTTCCATCATTCTCACAGTCACACAACGATCTTCTTGCACACGCTCACGGACCTTTTCAATCAGTTCCTCGTTACGAACAGAAATTGGACGACCCGGCCGAGGTTCATCGTCAATCGATTCCACACCACTTTTAAAACGTTCATAGCATCTAAATATCTGTGCATGAGACAAACAAGTATCACCATACACTCTCCGCATCAACTCAACAGTTTCTGTGCCACTTTTCCCGAGTTTGAAACAGAACGTGATATTCGCCCTCTGCTCCATGACGCTGGCGTGACAAAGGCCTTTCACTTACTGCTGGTACTGACGTCATATTTCCCGTTGTGCTTCACGCGGGACCATGCGGTGTTGCCAGTTCGTAGATGAAGGATTACTCTCTCGAACTAACATATTGGTTTCTATTTTGCATTCTCTGTTTTGTCAGAATAAAATCAGTCTCATTACTTACTTGTCGGACTGTGTATTAGTAGCAGTTAAGTTTATATTTAGGAAATAGATAGTAAAATAGGAAATAGGGACTTCAAATAAAAATAGTAGACATAAAATGTTACATGTGAGTTGACAAGAGACTAGAACCAGAAGGTCAAAGGTCATAAAGTCCAGTATCAAAAGTTCGAAGTTATAAGCCAGAGTTAAGTGACAGAGAAAATCATAGATGAATAATAATATAGACAGTCGACGTGTTGAATCAGACTTTACAAGTGCTATAATAGACAATTTGTTCGCAAGCTAAAAGTAGACAGTCGAAATATGTTATACTTATGTGAGAGGTGTTGAAGATTAATAGTACATATTTTCATAGACAATTCCTTTTAACAAGTGTTACAATAGAAAAATAAATAGTTAGACAAATAAATGAACGTAAGTTATATAATAAGTGATGGACAGTGGTTTTCGAACAAAATGATTTCAACTAGGATATAGACAAATTTTAGTTTATTCCTAGAAGAAGATACTCTAACTATTTTATGGTTAGACAAAAATGGATAATTTAATAAAAAACGATATACATGATCAGTTATGAACGACGGTTACGTTTCATGTGTTGCAATAAGTTTTGTAATTTTTTTTAAAGTGCATAGACAAATATTTCTAAAATTTTCTATGAACAGACATCAAGTAAATGTTTACCAAGAAACGATAAACAGTGCTTAACGAATTATTTTACTTCAAATTAACAAGATTTACGGAAAGGTAAACACATACTACTTTTCAAATCAGCGCTAAATCATAAATTTACTAGAACTAAAATTAGATTTTTTCCTTTTTTTATTTTGGACAAGGCCAATAATAGAACTTTATGTTTTAAGTGTTGACATTTAACGGAATTTCATCAAAATAAATAGACAAAAGTGATACATAAATAGGACATTAAAAAGAGATAAATAGACAAAATACTAGGCAATTATTTTTAACGCAATAACTCTCAACGTACAAACATTTGTGTTACATGTGCTTCAACTAAAATGGAGACTAGAGAATTTAGTATTCACAGACTACTGAATTTAAGGAAATCATAGAAACTATACAAAATTAAGTTATCTATTTCCTTAACATCTAAATTGTCGATTTACAAGTGTTTGTGTTAGTGAAAAGTGCAGTGATTATTTACAAATTTGTGTTCCATCAAAATCAAAATATGAGTATTTTGCAGAGATATAGACGGAAGGAGTTGGGACAAGCAATTTTGGAAGAGTTTCACATCATTCCAGCAGAGATGGAAGTATCTTAGAAGATGCGCACACTAAGGATAAAACAGTCATACACTAAGGATAAAACAGTCCTGTCGTTGGCAATGTAGTTTAAATTAGAGTGCGCACACCAACGACAACGACAGGAGAAAGACAAAAGTGTCGTCGAGCCTGCCCGACAGCTCGCAGACAAAATTGTCTGCGGACTGTCGCCAGGGCTAGCTCACAACATAGAATAGCATTGGCGTTCCGCAGACTAACGACAAAACAGTTGTACGAGTACGACAGCTATCATTCCTTCAGCAGTGACCACAGAGTTAACAACTTTTTCTGTGTGTTCTAGGCCTAATGTGCGAATTAATAGATGAAAATATTGAAACATTGATCAAAGAGGTCGAAAATCGGCCGGCTCTTTTTAACAAAAGTTTAAAATAATATTCAAACACAAATATTTGTTTCCTTCTTCAAACTTATGGAAAAACGTCTGCACATTTTTAAGTGCTGAGACGTAAAAATGGTAAAATCGACCAGAAAATGAAGAAAAACGCAATAGAAACCTTCAAATGAATGTTATTTACAAGAAATGTATGCACAATGAACTCGAAAGTTACAAGTAAGTAATATTTTTTTTTTCTCCCCACTGACAGAAATTTCGCCCTACAAATGTGCAAAACTGCTTTTATTCCGTAACAGTGATAGTAATAGTTGCTATATGTAAATATCTGTTAACAATATCAGTTAAAAATATCAGTGTATGAAAACGTATCTACATGCGAGTTAGTTATTCCTGTCTGTGAAAAAGAAGTTTAAAACATTATTTTATGTTAACCTATTTACCTGTATCCTGTTACGTGTGCAGTAGAGATATGGACGAAGGTTCCTACCATAACTGTTTTAAAACTATTCTATGTAATTATCGCAGCTTGGATTCACTGGTTGAGAGGAAACAGTACATCAAAACACAATTAAATCAGGAAAGTATAAAGCGGTGGGTACAGTAGGTAGGGGAAAACGTAATTGTTTCATGCTGAATTAGTATAATAACTTGCGACAGGAAGAGCACACCAACGCCAACGCCTTATTCATTGCTCCGCGTAGCTAACTATCACCCAGCGCTTTCTGAAAGCTCTTTATATCAATTACGTACACGAGTCACAGACGCTACTAATTACGTAGTGTTCACACGTCATGGTTGTCCTCTCTGCAGACAAGTCTGAAATTTTGTTCCGTTCTCCCAGCAGTTCTGTTTGTTTAGAAAACAGGACACAATGCGTTTTACCATTAACAAGCTTCTGAGAAAAATAGCAGCTAATCTAGTAACTGCTATTTTTCATCGGTTGTAGCAGTAATAGCAATTTATCCCATGTAGGAGTGAAAAATAGCTGCTACGCTAGTTTTGCCCATCTCTATTTCGCACTTATTTTTGAAGGCTTTACTAATGTATTTTGCTTTCTTTGTGTATTGTGTAGATGCGCCATTCCTTCCAGATATCAAATCCGGCATAAAGTAGATTTTCACATTTTTGGCGTTTGTTGCCTTCTTCAAACTGCCGATTCAATTGGAAATAGCTACTTTAATCTTGCTTCAAGTGTTTTACAAATTTATTCACTTAGAAATTTCTGCCTCTGGGTTAAACAATATTTGTCCAGGATTCCATGCGTGATTGAATTTGAATGTCAGCCAGCCTGCACGATGTAGAAACAACTAGATTCGTATAATACCGTATATCAAAATTTTCGTTACGTCATGAATACAGTTATTTTTGTGCTCTATTTTCAGGTGTATCTCTGATCTACCTATTTCTCCCATAGGGAAATCCTATTTCCACATCAAATTAGAACAAGGTATTTTCCTCATTCTATCTAAGATATTCAAGAAAAATCCACGTGGGGGAAACCCAGAGTGACTTTTCTCTTATTCTAACTGAGAATCAAGGGAAAATCAGATCAGGTGCGGAGTAAAGCGATAGTGACTTGAAATCAAGCAGGAAATATCCTCCGTACCAATCACATACGAAGACTTTGTTTCTATGTATGCTGACCCCGTTTAGTTCATTACTCATAAAGTCAGTCTTTACTTGCAAATCAAGGAGTAAAGAATAAACAAGACAATCAACACATGTTTGTAGGAAGATGAATCGTATTGAATTAATGAAAAAAGGTGAATTTCTTTTTCCCTACGTAACTTGCTTTTCGCTCGGATCATAGTTGTTAGTTGGCGGCGTTTTCGATGTTGTTGCACAGTGAAAATTTGGAGGCTGTAGCTAGAGTTTTACAGAGTTTCACACTAAACAATTTTAAGTTCAAACATGTTGTTTATCACTCTCCTTGTCTTCCCAACGGTCTCGCCACTTCTCGCTCTTCCCAAAACCAGTAGGAGATTTTTAGGTGATCTTCCAGAACATTTTTGGGAAGATGTACAGTGAAAATTTGGAGGTTGTAAGCAGAGATTTGTCATGGTGTTCACACCAAGTTTCATTTCTTCGGGTGTGACACACGTCATCTTATTTCGCAATCACAAGCAACCTCAAAGCTCAAACAACTGACCTACACATAGGGGATAGGTTGGACGAAGTTAGGGGTTTTGCCAGAATTTTGAATTTCGTGGGGTGTAAAGTCAAAATTGTGATGACACTGTATGTGCAGCAGTTACAATATTTGCTAAAGTGGGCTCCGAACCACTCCGTTTAATTCACAACGGCGAGATTTGAACCCGTGACCACACACACAAAAATCGAGCGCTCTACCGCTGAGCCACTGCGCTTCTTTGTTTTATGGAAGGGATATCCAATTTCCTGAGAGTACCTCCACGAACTTTTAAATTTTTGTGGTTAAAAATTGATTGAATCCGTGCAAAACTCCACTTACACTCTTTCTATTTTGGCTTTACCACCCAAAAAACTGAAAATCCTGTCTGAATCCCTGGTCAGACGTTTTATTATGACTGAAATATCAACATACATAAGATAATAACATAAGAAAAGATTCTCGCAGACCAATGCTTGGTTTTTATTGTCACTTTGATAGCATTTATCCTTTAATAATTGAAACAAAAATATTTACAGCAATACTATTTCTTAAATTATTTTATGGAAAATTGAGACAGAAATAGCTTTTTACTTACATTTTACGACATTACTCTTCTTTTTGGTGAACTATTTCAGCGGTTTTACTCTTTCTATTCGCACACTCACTTACACTACTACTAAAACTTTTTCTGTCGTTATTAACACATAAAAATATGCTTTTATTTTCGAACAGACTTTTTAAACATGCAACAAACATTAATAAAATCAGCAACAATCACTAGTTTACGAATTACGTTCCAACGAAAGCTCTACACACAAACACACACACACGCATTGCCAAGTTAAAATATACAGAAAGAGGGTAGCACGCAGATAGAAGAGAAAGCAAAATACGCATTGATATAAAATTTAACTTTCTTCCCCGTCCTTTTGTGAAAGGAAGAAAGAACGCATTTCCCATAGATTCTAACACCAAAATTCCCGCCCGATAGGTTTAGCATCATTAGCCACGCGCTAACTTGTCAACTCTAGAGAGATTCTTCCGCCATCTAGCGTTTGCGTGATAAGTTGCTGCTTTCATTCACTTCGCCATGCGTTTGCGATGAATGCTACCATCTACGCGGCACATACAGTATGTTGCTGTGAACGCATGGCCAGGAAGCCATTTAGTATTTTTTTAAAAAAGTAAATGCGTATGAAGAAAATATGGACATATTTCGCAATGTTGATGAAGTTTTAATGTTGAATATATGTTGAAAATATTGAACTGCTAACTGAAGAAAAAGATACAAAATGTCACACAAATACACACATACACATACACCTTGAATTGGAGAGAGAGAGGCGTATGCATTAGATTTCTCAGCAATATTGTTTAACAATAACTCTGTGTTCTTCCCTTTCTTTATTTCACATAATATCATCACTATCATTATCATGCATTTAGCCTGAGCCAAAGTTGCCTAAAGGGCTTAAAAATTAAAATCAAATTTGAAAGGAACATCGAACAGAGCTGAGTAGCATGTTGTTCGAAAGGTTATTTCATACTTTATTGATTGTACGAGTCAGAAGTCTCAGCAGTGTAGGTGGGGGAGGGAAGGGGTAGAGGGGGCTGTGACCTGGCCTGGTGAAATTACTAATTGTGAACTATAAGAGCAACGAATGTGTTTGAGGTGTCGATTGGTAGCCTATAACAAAACCAAGTTAGAGAAACAGTAATGAAGGTTGTTGGGAGTATCGCAGCGAGAAGGGAAGACTCCGGAGCAACGTCCCCTTGAAAAAATAACTTAAAATTTAAATCAGCAAATATATACTTGTTTTTATCATATCGTTGGAAAGGGCATAACATAAGAAAATTAAAAAAAAACAACTTTTTAAGGCAATTTGAAGTTCCATATCCGTCTCAGAGTGCGAGGAAGGGTGTACCTTAATTAATTATATAACTTCGGAACTATTAGTGCTTTCAAAGTGTTTGAGGTCTTGATTGAAAGCTTATAATAATCTTGACTTTAATAAATACTTCTCAAGGTGATTCGTTGCTCCACAGCCATCTCAGGGTGCGAAGAAGAGAGTAACTCAGTTAATAATATAACTTTGAAACTGTTAGTGCTAGGAAGGTGTTTGAGGTCTTGTTTGGAAACTTGTAATAAACTTGACTTTAAGAAATACTAATTAAGATGATTCGATCTGTTGTAACCGCAAGGAAGGAAGAAAAAGGGCATAACATCATTAATAATATAACCTTGAAACTACCTGAGCTAAGGATGTGTTTGAGGTCTTGACAGGTAGCTTATAATATATTTGACTGTAAGAAATACTTCTCAAGGTGATTCGATGTAGGGATGGAAATCCGCTCGCCTCGACCGGTCAGTCTAACGCTCGAGTCGAGTCGTCGATAGAGCTCGACTCACTGTAACTGAGTCGCAGGGTGAATCTCTGAGCAGCGACTCGAGCACATAGTGAGCGCCGACTCAGCTCGACTCGAGCACCTACTGAGCGCCGACTCGACTCGACTCGAGCACCTACTGAGCACCGACTCGAGCACCTACTGAGCGCCGACTCGACTCGACTCGAGCACCTACTGAGCGCCGACTCGACTCGACTCGAGCACCTACTGAGCACCGACTCGACTCGACTGGACTCGAGCACATAGTGAGCGCTGACTCGACTCGACTCGAGCACATTGTGAGCGCCGACTCGACTCACTCGAGCAGTTGTGAGCACTGACTCGACTCGACTCTAGTAGGTACTGAGCACCGACTCGACTCGACTCAAGTCTGACCGAGTCGCGACCCGAGTCGAGCGAGGTGTTGACATCCCTAATTCGATGCTCCACAGACGTCTCAAGGTGCGAAGAAAGGCGTAACTCCCTTATTAATATAACTTTAAAACTATTATCTCTAGGAAGGTGTTTGGGGTGCTGTTGGAAAGAACATAACATAAGAACTTCAAGAAATACTGGTTAAGATGATTTTACCTATCGTAACCGCAAGGGAGGGGAAAAGGCATAATTCCATTAATAATATAACTTTGAAACTACTTGATCTAAGAAGGTGTTTAAGGTCCTGATTGAAAGCTTATAATAAACTTGGCTATCAGAAATACTAATTAAGATGATTTGACTTATCGTAACCAGGAGGGAGGGGGAAAAGGGCATAAATCCCCTAATATAACCTTGAAACTACTTGAGCTAAGAAGGTGTTTGAGATCTTGATTGAAAGCATATAATAAATTTCACTTTAAGAAATACCTCTCACGGTCATTCGATGCTCCACGGCAGTCTCAGGGTGCGAAGAAGGGTGTAACAACGTTAATAATATAAATTTGAAACTTTTAATGCTAGGATGGTGTTTGAAGTCTTGATTGAAAGCTTATTACAAACTTGAATTTAAGAAATACTAATTAAGATAATTTGAGCTATCGTACCCCAAGGGATGCAGGAAGGGCATAACATCATTAACAATATAATTTTGAAACTACTTGAGCAAAGAAGGTGTTTGAGGTCTTGATTGAAAACTTATAATAAACTTGACTTTAAGAAGTACTTCTCAGGGTGATTCGATGCTGCACAGCTGTCTCAGGGTGCCAAGAAGGAAGTAACTACCTTATTAATATAACTTTGAAAATATTAGCTCTAGGAAAGTGTTTACGTGCTATTGAAAAGGATATAAAACAAGGAACTTCAAGAAATACTAATTAAGATGTTTTGACCTATCGTAACCGCAAGGAAGGGAAAAAAGAGCATAACTCAATTAATAATATAACTTTGATACTACTTGAGCTAAAAAGGAGTTTGAGGTTTTGATTGAAAGTTTATAATAAACTTGGCTTTAAGACATACTAATCAAGGTGATTAGAGCCACCATAACCTTTCAAGATTGCCAAAAGGGGCATAAGTCCATTAATAATGCATCTTCGAAACTATTAGGGATAGGAACTTGATCGAGGTGTTATATTAAGGTAATTTTAAAACTATTCTTAAGAAACAGTATTGGAGCATTTTTCACCAACCCCGTGGCCTTAAGGGATAACCTTGACAGTACAACGTTCATAAGAACTGTATTTTTGAAACTACAAGTCTTAGATGGGCAACTTGTAAATTATATAGCAAAGCCAAGTTAGAGAAATAATTAGCATGTACTCTCCGCAATGGTAAATACTAAGTTTGAAGCACAGAACTTTTAATTATTTACTGGATCACATTTAATTCCATAAATGTTAATGAGAAACCAAATCAGAAACGTACCGCCCCCTTTGTACAGACCTAAAATATAAAATTGAAACCTTAAGTCGTATATTTCTATGAATCTTATAACAAAGATTAAAGAAAACATTACCATGTTTCCCAAAATCTTGGAATTAATCTAAATAAAATATAGTTATTAACGATTTCAAATTCAAAGTTCATTATTAATTACTTCACGTCGCACTTATTTAGCTCTTTGAATTGTCTTAACAATCTACTGTTGAATTTTTTTCGTTACGGAGAACGTATATTGTGTGCTTTGATTAACTGAATTTTGTTTTGATTTAGACAATCTTAGAAGAATAAAATATGCGATACTTTTACTGTTATGAATCATCTGTCTTACCCTATAAGTTGTTAACCGTATTACCTTGTAAGTTCTTTTGGTGATTTCAACCCCTTTAGCTTTCTGAAATCCTTATTTCCGAAGCTTGTAACCAGACATTTAATTATTTACTGGATCATAGTTATTTAATAGTTTCTATTTTTTTAACAATTCTCCTAAATGTTCGTGACAAACTTTGTTTCGAAAATTATTAACTTATCAGGATGATTCTTAGAATCAATTCGAGCAACCGGAAAGTACTGAAACTGGTTTAAAAACGGGTTTGTTTGAATCCTATACATAGAATCATCTAGTACATACTCTAAAATGATTTGATTCAAACTTTAAGGTTTTGTATGTTCAGGGAATTTTCCTTGGGAATAAAATTGTGCCTAACAAATAACTATAAGAGCTATTAAGGCGAAAGAAGCCCGTATGCTATTTATGATGGTTACTGCAAGTTTATCTTTGTATTCTAATTATTTAGACAATGTTTGATATCTAATCAGTCATGAATGTATTTAAGTATTAACCTATTTGTTCCGTATAAAGTATTAACTCAATTACCATGTTTGATTTAAACTTGGATTATCTAATATTTGAAACAAAAAAATCGTATTCTTCATAATGAATACTGTATTACGTTGTAAAGCAGTAATTACGGAGTCTTGTGTTCACTTTTGTGATTTCTCTAGTTTTTGTGATCATTTGGAAAGCAATAATTTAATTTAGGTTTTAAGACAATTTTATACTTGGCCATAAAACAACTGTTCACTTGGCGTTGGTCTAGAAAACAACTTAGTGTGCATGTGTAAACTTGCTGTTTAATGGGTTGGGTGTAGCGTGGGTTATCACTTGTGTGTTGACTGTGTTAGACTAAGTTTTTGTCAACTTGCTGCTCGTATCTAAGACCATTGTCTTGGTTTTCAGATTCCATTTGGTGAATCATCAACTCCTAGAACGTAATTTCCATATTTATTCAATATTGCTCATAATCACAATTACAAAGGAACCATGCCTGATTTCGATTTTTTCAATCCCGAATAAAAATAAGAGGAAAATAAAGCACTAAAAGAGTGGTGCGATGAGTGTGTAAAATTAGACAAGGAATTTGATTTTCAAAATAAATTATTAGAACATTCCGAGCAAGATGTAAGTATTTTCTCTGATTCTGTTGTATGATTTCCAATTTAATTGAAGAAAAACGAACAGAATGCTCTGGTTCATTTCCTCCTCTACCAACGCAAGCCTGGCAATTTCGGTTTTCAGGTCCTTGTAAAAATTTGAGGCTACTATACCTTTCATCCCACCACTAGGATTAACCAATAGACATCGCGAAAGTAAGAAAAGATTTACAATGGCTGGAATACATGGCCGATAAACAGGCTATGAAAATTCTTCATTCTGCCAATGGAGGCGAGAAAAAATTGGTAAATATAAAGTCGACAGATTTGACTAAAGTAACAAAGCTATTTTCAAATTTAATGGATGTTAATGGCACGCCCATGAGTGTTATTCTGCCCTCCGGCACTTAAGCATTGACGGTGGTGAGACTTTTGAGCATCTCTCTGCAAGGACAGAACTAAAGAAAAATGTCTTGAAAGTATTGGCTTCAAAGTAGAAGATACTTGGGAATGCGACTGGGACAAGAACTTGAGGGAAGATAAGGACGTGCAAAACTTTATAAAGAACAAGTTTCACGATCTCCCCGAAGTATCAATCCCGAAACATGCATTCAAGGGAGGTAGAGTAGAATGCTTCAGATATTTGTACAGGTATACTGATAATGAGTATTTGGAATTCTTTGATGTAACCTCATTAAATCCAAGGGTAATATAAAAAATCCTGTCAATAGGCATGCTTAAAATCTACAAAGAAGGTTTCCCTGATTCAGCAATGGTAAATGGACTAATTCTTTACACCACCAACAACACCGTTCCACAGACATTTAAATGTGCCTCTTTTACCCTTTACTTCAAAAAACGTCCCATGTTCGGTCTTTGCAAAACATGCATGGAACAGTAGAATGCAAGAGATTGTCATCACACAAAAGAGGAGCGCTGGCTAACTGGAAATGTTTGTAATACAGAAAAAGTAAATTTCTCCGACTTCATGAACCTTCAAACTACAGGTATTATCCACCAACTTTCGAAACCAACACGACCATGGTCTAACACAACTCCTGACGTAGTTATAACATAAATGAATATCAGTCAGAAATGTACAATAGAAGTTCTGGATCTCATAGGCAACGATGGTGCACCGGTTAAGCTCACACTACAGTCAACAAACAATAACAACAACGCATCCAATTTACAACTCAGAACAATCTTACGCTTCGACCACGCCGACTGGGATCAATATCGAAAGTTTATTCAAACGCGAATAGTAACACTCGCTTGCCCAGAAACAGAAACCGAACTCCATCATGCCATCGATGCTGTAACTTCTACTATTCAAGAAGCTTTCGGAAAATATATTCCTACCAGTCAAGCAAACAGTTTTCGACCCGATCTACCTCCACAATACTTCCCACTCATTAAACGCTCCAGAGAACTCTACAGAGATTAGCAACGAACACGGAATCCAGACTCTCTCCTCTCAGATTACATAGACAGATACAGAGAACAGTTCCTAACTACCTAAAAACATATAAATTACGGCAATGGGTAAAAACATGTAACACTCTGGCAGAAACGGCACACCCTGCAAAATACTAGAAACGGTTTAATATACTCATCGGCAAATATTTTAAACAACATTACCTCTTACTGCATCACGAGAAAGCACTGCACACTGACAAAGATAAAGCTGACGCCTTCGCCGACCACTTACAAGAAACCTTCACTCCCAACATCCCTTTCAATCCTTTTCGACACCATCCAGCAGGTAGAATCAATATACCCCACAGCTACAACCAAATCACAATAATATCCTTCCAGATCTTCTTCTAACTGTGCCCATAACACAGGACGAAGTCATACAAACCATCGCCGCCAAAAGAGACACAGCACCAGGTAATGACAAAATCACATACCGTAATCTTAAAGAATTTCCAATCACTCTCTTCAATTTCCTCGCTTCCATCTATACATTCATCCTTCGAACAGGTTTCATCCCTCCCGATTGGAAAACCTCTAAAACATAATGTTCCTGAAACCCAATAAACCTTTCAATTCCGTCTCTTCCTATCGACCAATCCAGCTAACTCCAACCTTAAGTAAATCCTTGGAAAAACTCCTTGTCCAACGACTTCACACACACCTAAAAATCTACAACGTACTCCCTTTTCGCCAAGCAGGATTCCGACCCAACTTTAGCATTTCTGACCAACTACTCCGCCTTACAAACCAAGTAACTATCCACTACAACAAATCCCTCCCCTCCTGCCTTACCCTCTTTGACCTAGAAAAAACATACGATTGTTTGGCATCGAGCACTCCTATACAAGCTCCAATTCTTGCAACTACCCATAACCTATCTCCGTTTCATTTTCAACTTCATCTCCACCCGTATAGCCTACATTAGTATCAATAATAACCTTTCCCACCCCATATTTCTCCATTGTAGTGTTCCACAAGGATCCGCTGTATCAGCACTCTTATACCTATTGTACGTAGCAGATCTGCCTCCGCTTCCTCCAAACATACATCTATTTCAATATGCAGATGACAACGCCTTTCTCGCACTAAGCAACACTATCCAACACATCAATAGAACCATGAAGGAAGCAATCAACATCTTTACCTCGTAGTTCAGTAAGTGGGGGTCTTACAATCAACTCACGGAAAACACAAACGATCGTCTTTTTACCCACTAAAAACGATCAAGTATCCGACGATACTACTAAATTAAACCTGACAGTTCTTCATGAAAACATTAAGCCCACTAAAACAGTAACCTATCTAGGCATCACCTTCGATGAACACCTTACCTGGCGCCCACACCTCTAAACGGTCATCAATAAAGCCAAAAACAGAATAAACCTCCTCAAACGTCTAACAGGTACAACTTGGGGCCTAAAACCAAACACAGTTCTCAATACATACAAGCATTCTTACGACCAGTTGTGACATATGGATATACAGCATGAATCAACGCAAACCCCGCCATTTACAACAAACTTCAAATCCTGGAAAGACACGCCCTTCGCATTGCCTATCGAATTAAACTACCGAGTCCAACGCAAGAGCTCTACGATAAACTAACATTCCCACATCTACTCTATCACCTAGAATCACTACGTTTAAGGTAAACACGTAAGCGCTTCGACACTCAACACCCACTCTTCAAAGATATTATCCGCACACAATTAGAACACGACAGACAGTTCACTGAAAATACACAACTTTCTACACTTCTAACGATATACCACTACACTCTTCCTCCCGATCACCCAGACGAACCATTCATCTCACAATTCCGCCGACTCTATCCGCCTCATTATGTCTCACCGTCATATATTGCACAGTAACCATTTCGAACGTAAAGGCCCATGTGTCTACATCATGGCCTATAGTAGCCCCTAGGCCCAAAGATTATCATTCATTTGCGTTAAGTGTGTCAAAGTGTTGTGACGTCGACCGCACCTCACATCCATCCTTTCACGAACCATCCCATTATCATTTACTTAATATTCCCACCATTAAATGATTATGAGGAAAACTCATAATATCCTATGATGAGAAATAAATAAATAAAGTGAAAGATAAAATAAAACCACATAGACCTTCCACCTCTCACAAAAAGACTTAATTCCATCAACTTCCCATCCCAGATAGAGGTTGTAGCCCTTTGGGGGAGCTAGTTTGGGCTAGCAAAAAAATTAATTGATCGCATCTTATTGGGGGAGACACCAGTAAAAAACGTTATTGTTGCTGAGCAACTAAAAGATACACCATACGCGATTTCTAGACGTTTAAGCGTGTTATTATTATTACGCTTACCTAGGCTATTAATCTGGTATATGATTTCGGTTTATTGATTAAATAATTTATAAGTTACTGGTATAAGTATTCTGACCCAAGCTATGACTAAGGACTCTGATTCTGGCTAACGATTTGGATAGCACAATCTTCTATATTGTGAACTCGCTATTTATCTGGACTACGATTTTGGCTAGGTAATGTTTTAGATCAAATATTCAGACTGTCGCTATTCATTGGATGTTGATATAGGTAATAGTTTTGGTTACGTATAAAATTTACATCATTTTAATATCTGTTACCACTTTCAATATATATTGCTCAATTTATAACCAAGTAAGCATTCGGACTGATCTGAACAATGACGACACGTGGCTCACGAGAAATGGAAATCGCAATGGCTAATAACATACCAACAGGATGCATCGGTTTGCCTCAGGTCATACTTGAACCTCACCAGTTTTCTGGAGCAGAAAAACGAAAGATCGAACCGAAATCTCACCGATCGCGATCAAGGTCTCCTATATAGTCTAAACGATAACATAGCCTAAGTGAATCTACAACTATACGTAATAGTATAAATATTCACATGGAGCTCGATAGTGTAAACCAAAACGAATCCAACCAACAAGAGACCTTCAATTTCATACTGTCCAACTATAACACCAAATATCAGAACAACAAACAAATATTCTTACAATTGATCAAGTAGATCCCTCGAGCATCAATAGCTGAGATAATACCTACTAGAAACGGATATATCCTGAGGTGAACAGATCCTAACCTTATGAAGACTATTAGGGACAAATACTCTCTCGAAATTTTTTGTAAGAATGCAGTAATAAAACAAGTTGATCAACGTTGTCCGAAACAAACACCGCCACCACGATCACCGCTGGCGCTATCTGTCGTAGTTAGAGGGGTCCCACTTGCTTATACTGACAATTAGATCCAGGCAGAACTACAAGAAAAAGGTTTTCAAGTGATAAAATGCATCCGGATTATGTTCAGAGAAGGACCAACCTTCCTGGTACGGGTTCTCTCAAAGTCGCAAGAACCATCGACGACCTTCCGATGAACGGTTCTCTAATATACGGTGAAAAGCATATAGTAGAACCGTCGCAAGGACCACAACCACAACCCATCAGATGCGAAAAATGTTAGCCTTATAATCAACACACAACTGCCAAATGCAGTCAACAGCTTAAATGTGGATTCTGCAGTGAGCCACACAACACCCGGCAATGCACAAATCTGGCACAAACACCAAAATTCGCACAATGTAACGAGGCTCACCCTACATACAGCTCACCACAACTTTAAGCAAATCCTTGAACGAATATAGGTCTATAGATTACACCACCACATCACAAAGCAGAGCCTACTACCGAAACACCAAGCTCGCTTCCGACCAAATTTCAGCATAATCGACCAACTACTAAGGTTTATAAACCTAATAGTCCAAAGTTACAACTCACTAAATCCGTCCTGCCTAGGATTATTTGACCTGGAGAAGGCATTCGACAGGGTGTGGCACCAAGGACTTATCTATAAACTTACTAAACTTAAACTTCCTGGGGCATATATCAGATTCACGTAACCAGTTCCTCTCAAACCGTATATCATATGTTAATATAAACAACACCAGTTCCCATCCGTACTTCATCTTCAGTGGTGTTCCGCAGGGCTCAGCACTATCACCGCTACTATACCTACTATATGTTGCAGACTTCCCAAGCCTACCGAACAGTCCTAATCTGTTTCAATACGCAGAAGATACTGCTTTCCTAGCTACTGCCAAAACTGTGCAAAGCATAAACACCATTCTAAACGCCGCTATCCATAGCTTCGTTACTTGGTGCAACAAATGGCAACTCAAAATACATTCAAACAAAACCCAAGCAATAGTCTTCATACCACATAACAGACAATCCAAAGTTAATAGAAAAACAAATAAACTAGCCATTAAAGTCGACAATACAGCAATAAAACCCGCAAAAGAAGTCACTTATCTTAGCGTAACTTTTGACCACAACCTAACATGGAAACCATACCTAAACAAAGTCACAGAAAAAGCATATAACAGGCTGAAATTACTCAGAAGACTAACGGGCACCACATGGGGACTGCGCCCAGAAACAATACTGACCACTTACAAAGTCTTCTTACGACAAGTCTTAACGTACGGTTTTACAGCATGAATCCCAGCAGCAGGCTCTTACTATTAAAAATTGAAAGTCCTGGAGCGACACGCTTTCCGAATTGTCAAACTCCCTAGACCAACCAGAGAGCTCTATGATCAAGTCCGATTCGAAAACATCTTAAGCCACATAGAAAAACTAAGATTAAAATACATAAGTACAAGATTCCGAAATGACCATCCACAACTTGTGGATACTATAGAGACTGATGTCAGCTTCAGCCCACAAGAGATATTAATACAAACACCATCTTCACTACTGAGTATCATATACCAATACCCATAACTGACCAGCACGAGGACATCGAAATGGCCAACGCACTATCAACACCTGACTGAACACAGTTCATAGCACCTTCGAAGAGCCAATAAACAAATATGATGAAAACATAGCTAAAAATTTACATTTTCAAATAATAATTTGAAAAAATTAACGAAGAAAACTAAATGACTTAAAATTTCTTTATAAAATAATGCAAGGCACACTCAGGACCTCCTTCCACTTTTTAACCTAAGAGTACCCAGACAAAATTCTCGTTCACAACATCATTTCTACCTCTCAAAACCGAGATTGTGTTTGGTCCAGCGATCTCTTGTACATAGATTATCATATTTTTACGATACTCTTCCCTTGCCACCAGATTTCTGGTTCAGTAAAAGTAAATTTCTAAAGGCTTGTTATATGAATCTAGAATGAATAAATGAAAAAAAGTGGCATTGTTTCCTATTGCATAAGTCTTTGTTGTTATATTATTTTTATTATTGTTGTTATTGTTTGTTACAAGAACGGCGTAAAATGGTGTTTGCAGTATCCGTGCTAACTTCTAATAAATAAATATCACTAATTCTTCCCTCTCTCTAGAAATTGCAAAAATCGAACACTGATGTTACGGTAATTAAGGCTCTGGCTGATACTTTCCTCATGTTCTACCTAACAGATCCCAAACTGAGCCAAAGATGCCAAAAGCACTTAATATATTTAATCCGAAGCAATTATTACTTAATACTGTACTATTTTTTTTAATATTCTGCTCGTTTGTACTGTCAAATAATTATCATTTATACCCGAAGGCATTCCAACTAACTATCAACTTTTAATCATATTTGTACAACTTATTCGAAAACACTGAAACTGCTGAAGAAGACTATATTATTCGTAAAAAATAAATTACACGTAACGTTTCGACCTTCTAGCAAAGATCCTCTTCAGACATACACTGAGTCTGTACAAAAAATTTCACACATATAAATACACAGAGATATGTATGTTAATTGAGGTGGTAGGGGGCTCTAAGTTTGCTTCATGTTGATTCTCTTTCGTTAACATGGGATGTTTTATGGCGTCTCTGATTGACTGATTGTTCCAGCCAATGGGGAGGCTGCTTGATCGGGCGTCTCTGATTGGCTGCTTGCTTCGGCCAATGAGGGAGCAGGTAGATTATTGAGCATGTATTTATATGTGTGATTTTTTGTACAGACTCAGTGTATGTCTGAAGAGGATCTTTGCTAGAAGGTCGAAACGTTACGTGTAATTTATTTTTTACGAATAATATAGTCTTGTTCAGCAGTTTCAGTGTTTTTGATCTTAATTGCAAGACGTGCAACTATGTTTTGTTGTCAATTTATTCGCGAAGAGAATATGTAACTGAATCTCTAAAAGCTCCGATCATTACGTACAATTGTTTTCCGACAGTTATAATATGAACTATTACAAAGTAATAATGGCAGTATATCACTCTAGTAGAAATAGGTCGCACTCGTTAGAAAATTGCTGGGTGGCCTAGATGGCAGGGGATGTACCACGTTGTGTTGTTGAGCCACGAAGGTGAGTTGACGTGGTATGGGTGTTCATACAAGATTACGGTTGAATTTTGGCGTGAAAAAGGAATGACGTAATGCAGATCACCTAATACATGTTTGTACAAGATTGTGAGCTAAATTTTGGGGAAAAGTGATGACGTAATAGAAGATGGCGACTGGAAATCCACATTACGTGAGAGCACAGGAAAGCGTGGTGTTAGATGCGGAAGTTAGCTAAGACTGTTCGTACTAGATCGTGGTTGACAAAACATTAATGACGTAATCTAAGATGACGCCTGGAAATTTCCATCACGTGAGCTATGAGGTGTATTTTGGCGGGAGAAAAGTGATGAGGTAATGCACTTTGTAACATTATTAGTAAATTGCGGGTTACAAAACTTGATTGATTGTACAAGACCATTGACGTCATGGCGGGAGTACAAGTAAGTATTTGAGGACATGCAGACATTGACAAGAGAGGAAGTTAGGAGTTAATTTAAAATATTCCATTAACATTAAACACAACAAATGATAAACGAACAAGAATAAGCAGAAGTGAACGAAACTAATGAATGTGGACTTCCCTTAGAGGAATAAGAATAACCAGAACTGAACACAGAAACAAATAAAAACAAAGAAATGAATGTTAGATTTATCATTATAAAGACAAGAAGATGAAGAAGAAGCAGGGGCTCTTATTTGAGAGGTGATCATTCATTATATTTTATGAAATGGTAGGATAGAACTTCTCACAGGGCTTGGTAGCCATATTGCAACTCATTTGGAAACACTTCCAGTAGGAATAGCCCACTCTCGCTTATCTTGAAAGATAAGTAACAGCGACACCGCTTAACCCGGCAGCTGCAGTTTGGTCTTATCGTCAACACGTCGGAAAGCTGATCCAAAGGTTCCCCTGGGTTCTAACCGTGGCACAAACGTTCTGGCCGTACTGAAAGTGTTTCCAAGTAGACTCTGGAAATTGTTAATAGACTGCCGAGCAATGTTTGTAGATTAGAAAAAAATCTTGCGATGCGAAGAGAGATTTTCTCGTTCAGGGTTGGAAAATTAGTGAATCGATTCGATTAACATCAAGTGGGCGCTGAACTTGAGCTAAGATGACGTTGCCTTACTTCAGTGAATAGTCAATTGAAACAAGTCTTAATAAGTATAAAGAATGATTTTCATGAAAACTTTATTTGCTTACGACTGGAATGAATAACAAATTTATGGTTTGTGAGAGGCCTTAATTTTACCTCACATATTTTGCTGTCGATTTCGGTGACATATTTTACACTTAAAGAAAGCACACGTTGTGAGATGCACCACAATTTTCATCCCTCAGGGTTGGAAAGAAAGTAAATTTGATAGTGGAATCGATTCGGTGAACCGCTGGCCCTCACCTTTGCTAAAACACTTTCGTCTATGCTCATCTCTAATGGGGAGTGTAGTCTCTTTCCATTTAATGTTTTACCCATTTGTGTAATAAAGAAGTTAATAAATTCCCACTGCCATTTAGCGAGCACGTTCTAAGTTGTAAGTTCTTTTAGAGTAGGGTCAGTAGTTTCGCATATGCTCACCCCTAATCGGGGAATGGCGTCCCCTTTTTCAACTATTCATTTGACTATTATGAGAGTCGTTTCTAATGATTTCAGTTAACAGAAAACTTCTTGATGGAAAACACATGGTTTTAGCTTTCTTAAAGCTTGAAGCATTACTTTCTTATTCATTGAAATTCTAAATTGGAACTAGGAATGAAATCTTGTATAAGATGAATTTTTATACATTATCTATTAAAGTACTTCCTTTCTCTATTTATTGGTATTTCTTTTTAGAAACAGGATTTCACTACTATGTTTATTCCTTGGAATTTATTATACACACCTTTCCTCAGAAATCGATACCTTTATTTCTTGTTCTTTAAATGTGACTTAATTGAGGGGTAACTATGAAAATTTAGAAATACACGAGTATATATAAATACTTCAGTGAAATAATTCTTGTATTTGATAGAACAGATTTATTTTGCTGTTGACGAAACGTAATGACTAGAATACTACATTCGTTATACAAGTATAAGAACATAAAATTTAAAACGTGTACAAGGTACAGTATTTCTTAAAGGAAATATCATACATTTTCATAAGTGATGTTATTATTTGAAGAGAACCTCTTAAAGAAAGTAACTTACTTCGTATTTTGAAGATCGTGTTCAAACATATAAGCACTCATTCTATTTTTACTTTTATTCCTTTGATATGCATGTGACTGGATGTGTAATGTTACCCTGAAAATGGATTGGAACGTTCGAAACTAAAAAAGAAAACGAATTTCATGAAAATAACTTTGAACGTTAAGATCCGGCATTCCGTGAACTTCATTATGTCTTTCGGAAGAAGTTTTTGCATTGTTTTCTTTTATTACTTTTAAGACTGTCAGTTTTTGCCACCTTTGCTTATTTAGGATAACACTTTAAATTTGATTGCGAAAAGGCTATAGTTGTAAACACTTTTTTACTTTACGTACTTTTATTACTTTTACATACTACAATGTAAACGTGTTTTGTACTCATTGTAAAACTGAGGAAGACCTTAGTACTCATTTTTGTATGCATTAACAGAAGAATTTCACTATTTGTTAAAGAAATGAAGGGGGTCTAACTTTCGTACAATTTTAACACAAGTAATTTATAAGGCAGATTAGTATAACAATTTAAATTAAAACAATTCATTTATCTATATTTAAAAAGTTTTCAGATAGACACTCTTCTTAGATAATAGAATTGACAGTAGATAGTGCGACTGAATAATTTTAAAATCAATTATTAATTATTTACCTAATGTTTACTTTACTGAAAGCGTGGTTAACTTAAAGTTAAAAAAAATATTATATTTGGATAGCTCTTTCTTTAATTTTACATATTATTGTACTCTTTTCTAAGGATTATACTTGAACGGAAATCTTGTTGAAGGTAGACATATGATTCTAACTTTCATTAAAGTCGAATGGTACCTCTTTATTATTTGTTGAAATAGTAATCGCAAACAGCATTTGACTCTCTTGTATAAGATGAACTTATGTAGAAAATGAGTCTATGAATATTATGAACATATTAACGTTATTTATTTATATTATATAGACCTTCATTCACTAATTAAAGCATTTAAAGAAAAGAGGAAAGGAAGAAAGAAAGAGGATGCTCTCAGATATTTGTAAATAATGTTTTATTATTAGAATATGAAATTTGTATAATAGATTACTATGTTTATACCAGAAAAAAATGTGAACATATCATGGAGCATATTCTCTTTTACTCTATTTGAACTCATTTTCTGTTCAGAAGAATAAGATTCCTCAGTTTACAACAGTGGAAACTAAAAGTCCTGGTGGAAAGTCTGTATCTATATGTGCAAGTGGAAATGATATATGAATTTCATTTGTTGTGTTTTCAGAAGAAATAGGAGTGTTCGCCTTGCTTCTAAAACTATATTCGAATATTCTAACGTGGCATTTTTTTAACAGGGTTTTGTTTGTCTAACATTAACGATAGTGTCGGGATAGAAAGTCCGAGATACAAGGCTATTACATTTCAAAAAATGTCAGGGGTGTCGTTGGGTTAAGTTTATATGCTTCGAATAAAGAGTACTACTTAAAGTAGGTATATTTTCAGTTTATGTAGTGTAAAGTCAAAGTTAGAGGCTTTAAATAATTTAAACTTGGGGTGGTGCTTGACGATTTCAAGAGGTAACGGCATCCATCGGAGAGGGCGAGTTTGACAGAAGGGACTAAGGTAGATTTTCGGGTATTCAACACTCTAACCTCGTCATTGTCAAAACTAGCGTAATTTATATTTATTTCATTTTCATCTTTTCTCATAAGTTCTAAAGCATTAACATAACGTCTATTTTCTCCCTTTGCAGTAAAAATATTATATTTTAAAAATAAAGCAAATTGCATCGCTACAATTTTTTTTTTACATTTGTAACTAAATGTTTGGTGCTGTTCATAACAAGTTGCGCATTTAGGTGGTGCATGCGTGTTAGGACAGACTTTGGGAACATGAGATACAGAGCAGAATACACAAGTCGGTTGATTTGGACCACTTTTTGGTAGGGTGTGAGTTGTACTGTTGACACCGCTCGGAACGCACGGGTAGCGGTGGTGGAGTGTATGAAGGCTCTACTCGATTCCTGTATATGTATGCTCCCTCGCTGAGTAATGAGTTTATTGTTTCCTAAGAATTAGTTAAGATTTGAACAAGATAAGTGTGACCTGCATTGCACATTATGCGTAAACATTTGTTAATAGTATGGCCTTCTTCGCGTAGTTCTGCTTCTATATCGTCAACAGGTATGCTAGGAAGTACACCGCGGATTACGACAGATAGCGAAGGAATTTTACGCTTTGGTGGTGGCTGTTTTGTGCGTTGATCTGTGAGTCTAGTTAGTGAAGCGATTTACCGAAAACCTCAAATGTGTGTTTATTTCGTATCTTCTGTGCTAGATAGGAACCAGAGGTCTTGACTATGATACCGTTTCTTGTTGGTTTAAGTTCGTGAATAGCTGTCCGTTGCACATATTTTAGGAACTGTTGGAGTAGAATTTCGAGGTTCTGGAATTTAGAATCGTAGTTAGTAAGGATAAAGTTGTATTCTAGTAATTAGGTAGAGTCTTCTGTCTTTTGAGCTTGTTCTTGGTTGGCTATGTCCATTTGTAGTCCTTCATCTGAGTCGGTTTCACTAAACATATAAGGTTTCTTTGCTGATCGTCCGGATGATGAATTTGGATGTAATGGTGATCTGGAACGTGAACCATGTTTTTGTCCTTGGCGTTTGTCTATTCCTATTGCTTGTCCTGAATGAGGCGTTAGTACGACTGGTGGAAGTCCTGAGTTTTGACCCTTAATCGTGTCCTTGTCCACCCGTGAGGATACCAGCCCAGATGTCAAACACTCCTTCCACAACAGACAAAAAATAGTGACCCCTTGGCTAGATAAGTCTGGTCCACAATGATTCTTTCCGATGTGGCGAGATGAGACGAAGGATGATGACGTAGGAAGGATAAAAAATAACTTGCAATAGTGGTACAAACACGAGGCTTATCAACTTGCCAGGTTAGTTTTTTTTGCGCGAGAGACCTAAGGCCTCTATTGTTAGCCACCGGAGTGACTAACACCCACTAGAGGGTTACGCCCTCTCTATAGGGAAGGGATGTATATGTGAGAAGGATGTTTAGGATTAGGGGTGGTCTAAGGGAGGTTATAATATTTATTTAACTTTTATTTTATTCAAATCAAATTTTATATCACGGGTATTATAAGCATTATGCTCATAATCATATTTCAGGTTTAATTATCAATGATGATGAATGAGTAGTGGGGGTGAGGCGCAATTCCACGTCACAAACAGTAAGACGGACAGGTGATGGTGGATCTTCTTGCCCAGGGGCGACTCTGGGCGCGATGAGCGACTGGTGAGCCCTAGTTGAACACTGATGGAAACAGTGCAGTTATGCTAGTGAAAGATGAGATGAAGTACTATGAAGGTGATATTACAACAGGGACCTGAGTTGTCACACTGCGGTTTCAAGTGGGTTGGTATGGACGTAAACGTAGGGACCTGAGTAGGTTGGTTGAAGGTTGATGTTGAGAACGGCACGTGCTGCAAATTGGAGTTGACTGAGGACATTGGTTCTTTGGAACGGATAGAGGTTTTGGAGGGTAATTGTGATGAATGAAAGAAACTGGTCAACGGTAATGGGTTGTGAGGGAGATACTATGGGTGGGTTGCATGGTTTGGGTTCTGAGGGTCGGAGGGGTAAGACTAGTTCAGGATTGTCGGGTGTAGGTTCTGGTCGGTTTTTGCATTTGTAGTTGTAGGTTGGGTGCTGTTGGCCACAGGTATTGCATTTGGGTGGTTGGTTAAGGTTTGAGCAGTCTTTGGTGTTGTGGGAGCCAGTACAGTAGCCACATTTAGGTGTGTTGGGACAGTTTGAGGTGGGATGGTCGTTGTAAGTCTGACAGTGTTCACATCTTGTACGTAATGGAGCTTGGGAACGAGAGGGTTCAACACGATATCTTCTCCGGTATATGAAGGCACCATCGGACAGCAGGTCTATGATTGTCTGTGAGTGGGTTGTAAGTATGCGCACCATATAGCTGGGTTCTCCGGTTTTGGTTTTGATCCTAATGCATTTAGTAAGAATGTGGCCTTCGGTTTGGAGCTCCTTTTGGATTTCTTCATCTGTTAGCTTCGGTTCTACTCCTCGTACAACAACAGACAGCATCGGTGATCTTCGTGGAGGTGGTTGATGCTTTAGATGCGGAGTGTCGAGTCGTGAGAACTGCGCTGATGGTCCAAAGATTTCCAGGCTATGTTTATCTCTGATTCGTTTAGCTAAAGAAGGGTCAGTAGATTTTACAATTATGCCGTTTCTGGTAGGAATGATCCGGCTGATAGTATCCCTTGGTACATACTTTAGAAATTGTAGAAGAAGCAGTTTAGAGTTCTGGAACTTAGGATCAAACTTCGTTAACAGAAAAGAGTGCGATGAACTGGTATCGGTGACGGAAGATGAGTCTTCATAGTCTCTGGTTTCCATGTCTTGGTCAGAATCAGAATCACTCAGAGTATGCGTTTTCTTCGATGGTGGTGAAGATGGCGACTTTCTAGAACTGTCGTTTGATGAGGAAGCGAGCTGATCAGTATTGCGTTTTTGTCTTCCTTAAGGTTTGACTTTAATAGTTGCTGAGTAAGAAGGTGGATCGTGGTACGGTGGTCCAGACACTTGTTGAGGTAAATGATGTCGTCCAGTTTGCAGTTGGTGATTCGCCATGATGAACGATATGCTGAAGGTCAAAAGAATTAGAAACGTGCAGACATGTGTTGATCCAGTAAGAACGAAATGAATGTCAAGCGTTGTCGAAGTCGTGATGACTGATCTGTCGAAGTAACTTCACCTTCCGACACTGAAGAATGCCGTCAGTCCTAATAAGACCGTATGTGCACTGTCCTCTCTTGTACGTTTTGCAATACAAGGTCTTCGGTAGTATACTAATGTATCTGAGTTAGGCTAGGTTAAGTTATGCAAAAATCTGGTTTAATTGGCTCTACAAGATATTCGAACCTAATAACCAGATAGTAATCCTGCCAGGTTAGTAGTCACGAAGAGATATGAAAGCTAAGCTAGGATACTATTTTACACGATCTGCCATTTACGTTAAAAAGGTGCGGAGTAATGTTATAATATATATACTAAAGGATCATTTTCTTTTGTAAAAGAATCATAGATCCCTTGGATAAATTATGCCTACCTTCAAGGAAAGCTCTTTTAGCTACAAACGCAATTCAATTGAACTCATCTTTTGGGCTGTTATCTACTGAGCACTACGATAGACTAAAGAATAATGTTATGGCAACAAGCGAACACTGTGTAGATTTTAAAATTATAAAATAAAATAATTATCATAAATGTTCTGATCGTAAACCTACTGTTTTGTAAATTATTTATACGAATTTCTTGTCTATTGTTAAAGTAACACTCATAGATAAAATGTAATATATTTTGATAAATAAAGCAGTAAAATTAGGAGGTGTATAAACACGCATAATCCCACGAGTGGTTCAATCCTCCAGTTAGTAACCCTTGAAACTATTGAAACTCTTTTAGCTCTACGGGATGAATATGTAATATAAAATTGTCATGGGTCTCTGAAGATTTTTGTGGCTAGCCCGCGGAACGACTGTTCATCTGGCACTAAATTCGATTACGAAAGAAGCTATAGTTGTAAACACTGAATTACTTTACCTACTTTAACTACTTTTAAATACTACATTGTAAACGTGTTTGAACGCTATACTGACGAAGAACTTTACAGCCATTTTCATGTGCATTAACAGAAGAATTTAATTTGTGCAAAAAGCAAAGTAGCTTTTTGGAAGAGCTAATTTTCAAGCGTAATTGCCTTGTTTACGATTTGGGCGAGTAGCAAGTTCAAACACTTGATTGATTGAGTGATCTACGTAGTAGATAATAAAACACTACTTAAGTTATTTTCAAGCTCGCTTCCGTTGCTTGCTTTCCTTACAATTTTGGTGACTAGTCAGTTGAAACCCACATTGTATATATTTGCTAGGATTTGTTCGCTCTATACAAAATATTCCAGCTCAGATTAAAACTCGAGGAGGAGGAGGAAGTGCGTACTATATAATAAATTTTGATAGTAACTGTAGTATGTTTATGTATTTAAAGGTACAGTATAATGATAAGATTTCTCCGTGGGTCAGGTTCAGCGATTGAGATTGAAAAAAACTAAGGGCAGATTTTCGACTTTGCTTCCGTTTCTTGGCGATTGGGGTGAGTAGTCAATTGAAATATACATTGTGTATATTTGTTACTATATGTTCATTCTATAGCAATAGTTGTTTTATGGTCCTTAGACATCTCTGGTTTATTTAAAATGGTGAATAAATAACTTATCTCTCTTTTCATTTTTCTTTTCAGAATTTAAATTTTCAGTCTACTGCTGCTTCTTCAAATCGAAGTTACTGAAAAGTAAACTCCACTCTAAAACCTTGTTTTACAAACGTTAGTAGAGTAACATCAACATGAAAGATTTATGTACAGATTAAATGATAATAGAAATGTGTAAAAATTGCTATACCTCCTTTTACGACCACATCAAGTATTCAAGGGAATAAGAATATATAAGCTGATGTTAAGCGTACATAGATAATAAATTCCTCAAAAACATAAAAAAACATTCAAGACACTAAGTGTTAAATATAAGGATTTAAGTGTTTCATTCTTTAACTTATGTTATCAATTCACATAGTAAAAATATAATCGTACATACCAAGAGCATGGGTTTAGATAAAGTTGTACTAAACATTGAATAGCAAAGTTTATAATGTCAAACTTCTAGCAAACTTTAAATTGGAAAGTGTGTAATGTCAAACTTGTAAGAAACTTTAACTTACAAAGTTTGAAATTGCAAACTCCTAGTAACACGCTTTACAATAAGTGATAAAGAAAACTTCCCATTCAGTTGTACTAAACTTTGAATTGCAAAGTTTATAATGTTAAACTTGCAGCAAACTTTAAATTGCAAAGTGTGTAACGTCAAACTTGTAGCAAACTTGTAGTTAAATTGGAAAGTGTGTTACGCCAAATTTGAAAGAAACTTGTAAGAAACTTTAATACGCAAGGTTTGAAATTGCAAACTTCTAGTAAGACGCTTTACTATATGTGATAGAGGAAACTTCACATAAATTTGTACTAAACTTTGTATTGCACAGTTTATAATGTGAAACTTGTAGTACCGTAAAATGTTTGAAGAAGTAAACATATCTAAGAAAAGGCTTTACAATATGTGATCGGGTAAACTTCAGATAAAGTTGTACTAAACTTTGAATTCGAAAGTTTATAATGTCAAACTTGGAGTAAACTTTAAATTGGAAAGTGTGTAATGTCAAACTCGTAAGAAACTTTAATTTGTAAAGTTTGAAATTGCAAGCTTCTAGTAACACGCTTTAAAATATGTGATAAAGGAAACTTTACATAAAGTTGTACTATACTTTGAATTCCAAAGTTTATAATGTCAAACTTGTATGACACCTTAAATTGCAAGGTGTGTAATGTCATACTTGTAAGAAACTTTAACGCGCAAACTTTGAATCGTAAATTTACAGGGACACGTTTTATAATATATAATAGACCAAAGTTCAGATAAAGTTGCACTAAAGTTTAAATTACAATGTTTATAATGTCAAATTTACAGCAAACTTTAAATTGGGAAGTGTGTAATGCCAAAATTGTAACTAACTTTAATGGGTAAACTTTTGAAATCGTAAACTTACACGAAGATGGTTTTCAATATGTGATAGACCAAATTTTTGATAAAAGCTGCAGTAAACTTTCAATCGTATTATTTATGTCAAACTTACACCAAATATTAAATTGCAAAATGAGTAATGTCAAAGTTGTAAGAAAATTTAATGTCTAAAATTTGAAATCGCAATCATTTACGAACACGCTTAATAATACGTGACAGAGCAAACTTCAAATAAAGTTACACTAACCTTTGAATTGCAAAGCTTATAATGTCAAACTTGTACCAGACTTTAAATTCTAAACTTTCTAATGTGAATCGTACCGAACTTTCATGTGTAAACTTTGAAATTCAAAACTTTGGAAATAGCCAAGTTCGTTATTCAAAGTTTTCTACAACATTTAAATAAACACTTGCTTGCGATGAGAAACATTCAGTTGTATGCCTTACAGGTTCTTTAAAGTTCTTAAATATATATTTTGTATTAGTTCTGCATTGAAGCAAATGCTTATGAAAATAATAACTCATACAGTGAGCTTAAATTTTACTGTGGTGTATTCTTGTGAGCAGAAAAGTACTAATCAGAAAATTATATATGTAGAATTGAGAAAAAATCAATTATGTAAAATAATTAAGAGAAATAAATGCTTGAGATGCACACAATTTTTTAACAGGTATGATTAAATTCTAATCATATTAAAGCTTACTACGACGACGATAGTAATCGCTTACGTGTAAAACAACTCAAAGAAAATTGAAGGCTAGAGCGATGACGTGTTACCCTAAATACGCAAAGGTGTGGAAAAAGAACAGTCTTCAAAGTAATAAAATATTCAATCCAAGAGCTACTTCCGAAATACATAATAAAGTTCACGGAATGCCGGATCTTAACGTCCAAAGTTATTTTCATAAAATTCGTTTTCTTCCTTAGTTCCGAACGTTCCAATCCATTTTCAGGATAACATTACACATTTAGTCACATGCATATCAATGGAATAAAAGATAAAATAGAATGAGTGCTTATTTGTTTGAACGTGATCTTCAAAATACGAAGTAAGTTACTTTCTTTAAGAGGTTCTCTTCAAATAATAACATCACTTATGAAAATGTATGATATTTCCTTTAAGAAATACTGTACCTTGTACACGTTTTAAATTTTATGTTCTTATACTTGTATAACGAATGTAGTATTCTAGTCATTACATTTCGTCAACAGTAAAATTAATCTGTTCTATCAAATACAAGAATTATTTCACTGAAGTATTTATATATACTCGTGTATTTCTAAATTTTCATAGTTACCCCTCAATTAAGTCACATTTAAAGAACAAGAAATAAAGGTATCGATTTCTGAGGAAAGGTGTGTATAATAAATTCCAAGGAATAAACATAGTAGTGAAATCCTGTTTCTAAAAAGAAATACCAATAAATAGAGAAAGGAAGTACTTTAATAGATAATGTATAAAAATTCATCTTATACAAGATTTCATTCCTAGTTCCAATTTAGAATTTCAATGAATAAGAAAGTAATGCTTCAAGCTTTAAGAAAGCTAAAACCATGTGTTTTCCATCAAGAAGTTTTCTGTTAACTGAAATCATTAGAAACGACTCTCATAATACGTCAAGTGAATAGTTAAAAAAGGGGACGCCATTCCCCGATTAAGGGTGAGCATATGCGAAAGTGCTGACCCTACTCTAAAAGAACTTACAGCTTAGAATGTGCTCTCTAAATGGGAGTGGGAAATTTATTAACTTTATTACACAAATGGGTAAAACATTAAATGCAAAGGGGTACATCCCCACAAATTACAGGTGAGCATATGCGAAAGTACTATGAAGAATCTTACTATGTAAATACAGCGTAGAACGTGCTCGCTAAATGGCAGTGGGAAATTTATTAACTTCTTCTTTACACAAATGGGGGAAACAACAAATGGAAAAGGGCTACACCCCCATTAGAGGTGAGCATAGGCGAGAGTAATTTTAGTAAAGTTGAGGACCAGCGTTTCACCGAATCGATTCCACTATCAAATTCACTTTCTTTTCAACCCTGAGGGATTAGAGTAGTGGTGTATCTCACAACATGTGCTTTCCTTAAGTGTAAACCGAAATCGACAGCAAAGTATGCGAGGTAAAGTTAAGGGCCACTCACAGTTAACCGATTCTACTGTACAGTCAAATTCACTTCTTTCCAATTCTGAGCAATGAAAATGGTTAATCAATTGGTTATTCAGTGAAGTCATAAGCAACGGACGCTTTCATACCTATTAACACGTGATTCTATTGGCTATTCACCCAAACCATAAATTTGTTATTCATTCCAGTCGTAAGCAAATAAAGTTTTCATGAAAATCATTCTTTATACTTATTAAGACTTGTTTCAATTGACTATTCACTGAAGTAAGGCAACGTCATCTTAGCTCAAGTTCAGCGCCCACTTGATGTTAATCGAATCGATTCACTAATTTTCCAACCCTGAACGAGAAAATCTCTCTTCGCATCGCAAGATTTTTTTCTAATCTACAAACATTGCTCGGCAGTCTATTAACAATTTCCAGAGTCTACTTGGAAACACTTTCAGTACGGCCAGAACGTTTGTGCCACGGTTAGAACCCAGGGGAACCTTTGGATCAGCTGTCCGACGTGTTGACCACAAGATCAAATTGCAGCTGCCAGGTTAAGTATTGTCGCTGTTACTTATCTTTTAAGATAAGCGAGAGTGGGTTATTTCTACCGGAAGTGTTTCCAAGTGAGTTGCAATATGACAGCCAAGCCATGCGAGAAAATCTAATTCCTACCGGAAGTGTTTCCAAGTTAGTTGTAATATGACTACCAAGCCCTGCGAGAAGATCTAATTCCTACCGGAAGTGTATCCAAGTGAGTTATAATATGACTGCCAAGCCCTGCGAAAACATCTAATTCCTACCCACAGTGTTTCCAAGTGAGTTCTAATATAACTGCCAAGCCCTGCGAAGAGATCTGTTTCCTAGCGGAAGCGGTTTCAAGTGAGTTGTAATATGGCTGCGATGCCCCGCGAAAAGATATAATTCCTACTGGAAGTGTTTCTAAGTAAGTTGCAATATGACTGCCAGGCCCTGCGAAAAGTTCTGGTTCCTACCGGAAGTGTTTCCAAGTGAGTTGTAATATGGCTGCCAAACCCTGCGAGAAGATCTGATTCCTACCGGAAACATAAATGAAGCATGGAGAAAAAGCTAAGTAAGTTTTCCCTCATCATAAATAAGCAATTTAAAAGATTAGAGGTTTCTTTTAAATATTATTTTTATATGTTTAAATGCTATTAAAATATATTATACCTGTAATAAACATAAATCATTAGAGACATGTTTAAATGATCTTTTTCTATAATAAATAGCTGGTAAACCATGTATTAAGCATACTTTAATATTCTATAAGACAAGGTGAAAATTCACTGATTGAAATCCCCACCAGCAGACTCAAGCTGGTTAAAAAATGTGTATGGTCTCGCCAGCCAATCAAAATAAGCAGGCACTTTTTTTATATGTGTAATGCTCTTCTCAAAGCCTTTACCACAAAATAAAATGAATGATCACCTCCCAAGAGCCCCTTCTTTCTTCATCTTCTTCTCTTTATAATGATGAATCTAACATTGGTTTCTTTGGTTTCATTTGTTTCTGTGTTCAATTCAGGTTATTCTTATTCCTCTAAGGGAAGTCCACATTCATTCGTTTCATTTACTTCTGGTAATTTTTGTTTGTTTATCATTTGTAGTGTTTAATGTTAATGAAATATTTTAAATCAACTCCTAACTTCCTCTCCTGTCAATGTTCGCATGACCTCAAATACTCACTTGTACTCCCGCCATAACGTCAATGGTCCTTCTAATCCATCCAGTTTTGCAACCCGCAATTTTCTAATAATGTTACAAATTGGATTACATCATCACTTTTCTCCCGATAAAATTCACCTCATAGCTCACGTGATGGAAATTTTCAGGCGCCTTCTTAGATTACGTCATCAATATTTTTCAACCACGATCTAGTACAAACAGCCTTAGCTAACTTCCGCATCTTCTCAACTCACCACCCTTTCCTGTGCTCTCACGTAATGTGGATTTCCAGGCACCATCTTCGATAACGTCATCACTTTCCCCCAAAATTTAGCTCACAATCTTGTACAAACACGTCTTAGGTGATCTGCATTACGTCATCCCTTTTTCACGCCAAAATTCAACCGTAAACTTGTATGAACACCCATACTACGTCAACTCACCTATGTAACTCAACAGCACTACGTGGTACACCCCCTGCCATCTAGGCAACCCACAATTTTCTAACGAATCGATCTATTTCAGCTCAATCTACTACACAGACAACAAACTTCAGATATATGTTAGTTTAAATGACGCTATTACATTGAATTTTAAGTTGGGAACAAATAACTCGATTGGAAAAGGTTTTTCCTTAACAGTTATTTCTAACTGCTATTTTTCACATATATTTTAAAGTAGAAGTTACTGCTATCGGTGCTATCAATGAGTAATCGTTTTGTCCATCGCTATTACACTGTGTGTTGGATTGATGGAACAAAAGTCTTTGTTACATCATACAGAGCCACCCTGCTCTGCGGACAAGTTTTAACTTCCATGCCGTTTCTATTAATACACGCAAAATATAACATAAAGATTTGCTCGCGTATACGCCTCATTTGTCGACGGACAGACAGAGATTATCTATGCGGTTTTTATCTCGTCTCGTCGAGATCTTTCGAATGACACGCAACCGTCTATGTAGTTTTTTAAATTGAATTGATTCTTTGGCCTTTAGGCATATAAGGATCAGGCCGGGACAGAATAGGGGACAGAATGCAGAGGGGTCAGGTTCTAATTTAAATATACCATCCTGACATTTGCCTTGTGTGACTGTGGAAGAATCCTGGAAAAGGTCAGTTAAGGTGGTCGGCTGTTGGTGGTATTCACTGAGTTTAAAGTTGGGGACAGACATACTGACGGACATACCCGGGATATAAGGCTTCCCAGCTTTAGCTGCTAGAGCCGAAAAAGATATAAATTTAAAGAAACATAGTTCTACATAATTGCAGTTCAAGAAATTATAACATATACTCCTTCCCTTACCTACTTTTCTCTGCTAGAAAGATAAATATAAACTGTAGTAATTCCTAATTACAAGTATATATCATAATCCATCATTTTATTCATAATTTTCCATGAAACAAAGCCAATTTCATTTACAAACTTATAACTAACTAAATCAAAACTAGATTTTTCACATGACAGAATTCCAAGTCAAAAGTATTCATACCGAAATTTTATCAACGATAATAATAAATTTTATTTAATAAGAAACTAAATCTTATTGCCTATAATTTGCTGCTATTTAGTTGTATTGTTTATGACGTCTTTAAACATATTCATAAAGAGAAGCATACCTGACTAGGAAGCAATGATTTTCGTTTCACTCAGAAAATATGACCATGTGGAAGTCGACAAATGTAAATCTTCTGACAAGTGCAAATCTTGGTTCTCTATTCCCAGAAGCACAGAAGCAATTTCTGAATAATTAATTATACAGCGCAAAAGGTAAACTTTCCCTAAGCAAGTGTTATAACTCGTTTCCCTAACTTAAAATTTAAACATATTCTCAATCTGTGACACAACACAGAATCAAGTCATTAAACACATTCAAGAGTCTTCCAAACGAAGAATAAATGAAACCTTACAATTTTACTGCAATTCTCACCGTGGTCTTCTTGAAATTACTTTTGGGCATTTGAGAATTTCCCCAGAATTTGAGAAAGAAAATTAAGATTTCTGCTGACCCCTGGAATATATTGAGCTGTGAAGAAATGTAGCTAAGAAGTAAACGAAGTAGGAACTTCTCGGCTTGCAGAGGAGCCCTTCGATAATTTTATGCGTGTTTTTGCAATTCAATGTTATAAAAATAATAGTTTCAGTACAGTCTTCTGAAAACAGATCAGGGGGAAAGCGTTAAAGTAGCAAGTTTGTGTGCGTATCTATGTTTATAAAAAAGACATTATTATTTTTTAGTGTCTTAGGTTTTCTTATAGCCCTGGAAAAGGAATCGGGAAGATAGTAGTCAGAAATTCGATTGAAGATACCATACCGGAAACAACAGACAACCTCAGTGAAGATTACCAGCGTAAGCTAATTCGAACTCGCGCTTCCTTCAGAGTTCCTAACCCAAGTTAATGACCGTAAGCATTGTACCGCAATATGTGAGCTAAATAAGTATTTACTGCTATATATTATCTTATTATCCACTGAAATTAGGATTTCTTAATGAACTAATTCCCAAGCAGTAGATTTTTTACCAAAATGCTCAAAATAATGTCCTAAACAACACATCAAAAGTCCCCGCGAAACAGACTGGAGCATTTGCCGCCATCTCGAAAAAATGGCGTCCGAAAAGGGTCCTAAAATTAAAGTAATTAATAACTTGGAAACATTTCATTGTACATAAAAAGTGTAGATAACGAAAATAAGAGAGCATAAAATTTCCTAGATAATGTTTTCTGCTTCTAAGCTTTCTCATAATTATTTACGAAATTAGAAAACTTGAAATATTTGTTTCAATTTTTAAAGTTAACGAAAAACCTGGTTTCTGCCTCAACGCATTACAAATACTTAAAGAAACAAAGTGCTTTACGCTGTAACACTACTGGATCAATTTTGTATCTCCTAATTGGGTCTTAACCCTTTCAGTCCCAAATTATTTTACATTGGTGGAAAAATTCTTTTTATGTATTTTTTGGATCGATTATGATTATTTAAAACAGGAAAAACAGATTTTATTTTAAAAAGTGTATTTTTCAAAGTTATGTATGCTATGTTGTTCCTGAGCAACATTGGTACTTTAAGGTTATAAATTAGCTGCGAAAATCATACAGTAGGCCAGAAGCTCCAGCTTGCACGAAAATGTTGAATCCTTCCTTGTGGTTTTCCTTTCAAATATTGGTTCTTCGTCCTTTGAGTGGTACCACTTCTTTCTCCACGATTGATATTCTTCAGGACGAATAACCCAACAGTTACACCACAAAAATTACTGTCTAAAGAGGCCTACTTTGAACAGTTCGTCTTGCTCTTTGTTCTCATCTCTGCTTTTTTGATCAACTTCATTTCTTGGTAAACTTGTGTTGATTTTGGTGATAAAACATTTTCTTCAGTTTTTGTAGTTACACCTGCTGAAGGGGTCCCCGTAGCTCAGGTGGTAGTTTATCTAACTACGAACCAGGCGGTCCGGTTGATCTGAAGACTTTTCTCGCAGTGCTCCCATGCCCTGAAGTCCGAACTGCACTCAGTCTATCAAATTGAAAACTAGCGTGTCCTTGATTTTCCTGTACACTTTGAGAGGTAAAGGCAGTTAAGCTTCAAATTCACCACCCCACCTTACTTTGTGCAGTATGTCTAAAATATGTGAAGGGCTACCTAAAAAAATCTCCATACGCCGTTCACGGTGCGTGCGCATTCCGCAGGTGACACCTTTACGTTTTTTAACAATTGCTGAGATTTCAGACAGATCAGTAGATAACTCAGGACAAATACTGTATCACTAAGACATCTTAAATGCCTTGGGTCTAAACCGCAGGGACAGAGACGGTTCTAGGCCTGCCCCTACCCCCACCCCCCAGTTTTTTGCAGTGAAAGTAAACTAATATCCTCAATTGTCTTGAAATGTTTAGTATAATTAATATTTATTTAGCAAGAAGTTTAATGTTATCGATTCTTGAACATGAAATGAAGTGTACCATGATAAGTTTCTTCTATAAACATGGGGTGGGGGAAGGAGTCACAGTGTATGTTAGAAACTGCATTTTGTCGAGTTTTAAACGATTTTTTAATTTCTAAAAATAACTACAAGTTTCAAGTAGATATTTTATTGTTTTTTGGTTATGTCACACAGTATTTTTTTGTTGTTGTTGTTTTTAAAACCTTTTAGAAGTCTTCACTATCAACAACGTTGTAACAAAGGGAAGACCACATCATCTAAAAATTTAATTTATTGCTTATAGGCAATGCGGTGTTATTTCGAATACCACCAGTAGCTTATACCGAAAACGACAGAACGCTAATCGTTGTCCGACTTACTTCTTACGATAAAAATAATATAGGAAAATTTAGTCCGACCTACAAATAAAAAGTAGAAATCTTTGTTGCTTTTTTTTTAAATCATCTTATTTAGGTCTAAATTGGTGTTGAATTATACAATATATCCAGTGTGGTATTTATAGATTTTTAAGTGTGTATGTGTGTGTAGAGGGAGGGACTCTTAATGCCGTTTTATGTAGTGTAAAATCCAATCAAGTCATTTTATCCAGTGTAAATTAACTATAAGTATTCCTCTGTAAATTCCATAAATTCCATGCACTGATGAAAAATATTAATATGTTCACTTTTTGCTTCAACTGATTATCGTTTTGTTACACTGAAAAAGATTTTAAACGTATATACCTAAGGAGAATTCATATGCAATTTTAAAAAAATGACTAATGTGTATCACACCCACCCACACAAACATTTGTTGGGTCATTGTCTGAGAAGAGCTTGTACTGAAAAAGGCTTTGGAACGAATGGTGGGAAATCAAAAGAGGAAAGAAAGAGAATGTAGATTATGGACAGCAGGACAGCATCAAAATACAAACACTTATATATATGAATGAGTTATATATAAAAGTGGATGAGGCCTCTCCCCGAAGGAAGGAGTTAGTCTATTGCTCCCACGCAGCACGCAGACCAGACGGGTTGGAATATATATATACATATATA